>CATIWM010013618.1:0-43198 GCA_949671775.1 Mallotus repandus | reverse complement strand
AGTTTAATTATATTATTATTATTATTGATATTTTTTATTATTATTATTATTGTTACTATTTTTATTGTTATTAATATTGTTATTGTATTTTTGGGTATTATTATTATTATTATTATTGGTGTTATATATATATATATATGTGTGTGTGTATTTAAAGTTAAAGTTAAAAAAAAAAACAGTAGAGGTTGGACACGTGAGTGTCCCATACCCTTAAAAAGAGGTGAAGGTCTGTAGATGGAGGGAGGCAGTGGGAAGAGTCTGATTTTGGTGGTAAATTTCTTTTTGGTCCCTGAACTTTTCTTCTTCTTTGTTTAACACCCAAACGAACTTTGATCAACCCCAAATTTGACCGGTAAATTCATCTCATCCTCCTCTACCTCCCTATAGCTTTTATTTTACAAGAAAATGTCCAAAATTTTCCTAGAAATTCAAAAATAGTCAGCTTTCTTCTTCCATTTGGCACTGTTCCGGCAGGTTTTAGGCAATGAGGTTTGTTTCATTTCATTCCTCTCGATGTCAGGAGTCCGTAGTCGCCGACCATGCATCCGATCTACGTCCGTAGAATATTTAGCAAATATTTTTAGGTATTTCTTAATTATTTATGAAATTGAGTTTGAATTTGATTTAATTAGATGTAGTTGCTATTTGATGATTTGTTTTTAAGGTGAGAGCTTGCTAAAGATGATTTTTATTTATTTTTCTGAAAATTTTGAATTTTCTGGGTTTGGTGTTACTGTTCACATTACTATTTTGAATAGTCCCGGGTTGAAAATTTTTTATATTTTAATAAATTTTATATGTTATGTAGATTAAACTTCGTGAAGGAAGTTTATTGAAATTATGTGTAGAATTTTTATTATGAAATTTTGAAGGTTTATGTGAAAAATGATTTTTTGGAAAAATTAGTATAAATGAGTAATTTTTATATTTTAGTTGAAATTATTGTTAATTATTATATTTTGGACAGTTTTTGAGTAATAAATAGTATTAAAATAGTTTTTATGAATTATTTCCTATTTTTAGTTAATTATTAGTAAATTTCGGAAAAATAAATAAATAATAATTTTATCTATTATTTTTAAGCTTAAATGAGTTTTCGGTTATTTTTATTATATATTTTAGCAATTTGAATAATTATTTGTAATTAATGCTATTTAATTGCAAAATTTGAAAGATTAAATGGAATTTAAGTATAAATTAGGATTTTATTATTTATTTTGGAAATAAATGTCTTTTATGTTTTTATTATGTAAATAAATTGAATTGTGGTGTTTAAATGAATTTGTATGACTTTTGGTGAATTATTAGAAATTATATTATTTTATTGATTGTAGATTTTGTTGGTTCTCAATTAGGTAATAATTGTAGTTTGGGGCCTAACCCGAGATGTTGAACCTTGGGATATTTTAGAAGTGTGTTTGTGTGCAGGAACGACGCTACTTTTGTAGAGAGATGTCCATTTTACAAAGAAGACTCTGCCGAATTTGCAGTAGAATTCTTGTAAAATGTGACATCGAGTCGATCCTAAGTTTTGAGTCTTAGTCGAGTCGCATCCTAGATTGAGTCGTTCTTTAGAAATCTCTAGAGTATAAAAATTAGGAATTTATTTCTAATTAATTATTTATTATTTTTTTCCTTTTAGTTGCACCGAGAGCTAGACCTTTAGCACCAGACCAGCCGAACCAGAATAGAGGAGTGTACAACTGTGAGTTATTATTATATGTATACATAGCATATAGAAATTATTGTTAGCGTCCATATTTTGGTAATATGAATTTAATATATCAGTTTGTATCAAATTTTATTTATTTATTAATTATTATTATCATTGTCATATATGCACAGAAATGTGATTTCATATACATATTTAAATGCAAACTTTATGTTCATAATTTGGATGTTTTTCATATTTAATATGATTTCATTATTTATTTATAATATAAATGTTTTGGAGGATTGCCGTAGGACGTGCTATCTAGTGGGCTACACTAGAATTGTTGCTCAACAATACGCTAGATGCTAGGCCATAAAATTTTATTGGTGTGAGATAATATGATTTATGATATGGAAAATTTATTATTGAGAATTGTGGAGTGAGAGTGGTGTGACTGCGGAAGCTCGATGGACCTAGGGTCTCGGGGCCAGTCATGCCGACAATGAGACTACTGTAGCTCGATTGGTCAAGGGTCTCGGGGCTGGTAAACTGTCAAGCTGGATAAGAGAAATATTTTTGGAAATTAAGAAAGTTTGTTGACTAGTGAGATACAGTGATTGAGGTTATGGACATTTTAGGGTTATGCTCCAATCCTCCACCTAAATCTTACTGCATTTATTTGTTTTGGCGTGAAATATGATTTTGAGCATCTGCATCATCTGATTTCATCCACTTGCTTGCATCTACTGTGTTGACATGAAAAACATTATTAAACATCTGCTTGGAATTTGTGTATAAATATATAATAAATATATACTTATTATTGATGATTGATTGCTTGTGTGCTTAGGTTACATGTATATATATAATACTAATTCACTCAGTGAGGACTGACCCCCTTCAATTATTTTTCAGGATCCTTATAGTCAGATCTCGTATAGTAGTTCTCTTCGCTGGACTCTTTTTTCTTCAGTTGTTTTATGTAAATTATAGACTATTCTTTTTTTGTATTAATTAGATGTTGCAGTAGTAATAAATATTTGTTATAGTACGTTATAATGTTATTGACTGAAAGTGTATACCTGACTATTTAAATAAATATTTTATTGATATATTAATTATAGAGATTTCTTTATATTATTAAAGTTTTAATTTTTTGATATTTTTATATGTATGTGTGATGTTAAGTTGTGGTTTAAGTTTGCTATGGATTCTGGATTCGTGTGAATTTCTGTTCCCAAGTACAGATCATAATCCCCGAATTTAGATCGTGACATATGATTGTTAAATAAATAAGACATACATATTAATAAATTTGATAAATTTTATAATTAATGAAAAATAGAAGAATTTAAATTAAAGACTTAAGAAAGTACTTTTTTTATAAAAATTTTTATATTTAACAAGTGTCAAATACCATACGTTTTATTTATTTTAATATTTAAAATATTATGAAAAGTTAACACAAGGCGTGCGGCTCTTTTTTTTAAAGAACGGCTTCTCTCTTTTCAACGCAAATGTTATATCAGTATTTTCACCGTTATTAACTTTTTCTAGCGTAATTTTTTTTTGTTAGATTCCATCCGGAAAGTTTTGTTAGTAAAATTTATAAGGCTTTGATAGGAAAGAAAAAACGTTTGCACTTTTGCTGATGAATGACGTGGGCAAAAGCAGTATAATTTAATTATAATAAAAGCAGTATAATTTTTTGCTTGTTTTTTGAAAGAAGTGTTTTTTGTTTTCTTTAGTTAAATAAAAAAAAGTACAAATTCTGTAGCTCGCAGAAGGATTAGAAATACTCTAATATCTACATATTTTATATTTTACTTTTTCCTTGTATTTTCTCTTTTATTTGACTAAAAAAGAAAAAAAAATTCTACTGCTCACCCAAGGATTAGAATTTAGAATTATATACGTCTGCGCCTTAGGGAACAGCCTCTGGGAAAAAACGAAAACAAAATTTCTTCTTACGAGCAATGGATTCCGATCCGTGTTTAAAAAATTATGTTTCAGATAAACTGATATCAATATTAGGCTACTATCATCCTGCAGCTGTACTCCACGTTATCGAATTATGCAAACAAGCGTCAAAGCCAGGCGACGTCGTCGATCAGCTCCTTCTTGAATTCACTATGTCGTCTCCATCTCACCAACTTCAAATTCATGATTTTGCATGTCAATTGTTTGATAAATTGCCCCACGGAAAAATCCCTTTAAATTTGTATCAAAAACATGAGAAACAATTAATCCCGCAATCAAGAAGGTATAGGAATTATAGATTAATCAAGGTTGAAAGTGATGATGATGATGTTGTTGTTACTAGTAAAGAAATAATTGCCAAGAGAAAGAAAATTGATATGCGTGGTGATTGTGATGTTAATTCCTTGAGAAAGAAATCGAGGCGAGAGTATTTAAAGAAAAGGGCAGAAAAGAAATTAAAAGAGATTAAAGATGAGTTAGATGATGAAATTCTTTGTTTTGATGGTGTTAGGTTAAGTGAAAGGGAGATTGCTCAGATTAAGCACAAGAAAGAGGTGTATGAGATAGTGAAAAAGGTGAGTTATTGTGATGAGGGGGTTCATTGTGAGGATGCCTATAGAATGCCAGAAGCTTATGATCAAAAAGGGTATATTGATCAAAAGAAGAGATTTTCAGTTGCTTTAATGCGTGAGAGAGATGGGTTTGAGAAGCCGGAGTCATGGGAGGAGCATCAGGCTCGTAAGGGGATTATAAATTTTGGTTCAAAAGATAGGAAGCAGGAGTCTGATGAATACCAGCTTCTGTTTGATCAACTTTACACTCTTGAAGACCGATTACATGGTCAGTCAGTCAATGATATGGAAATAGAACTCGAGCCATCGAAAGACATTCAGGAGAGCAGAAAGTCCTTGCCTATTTACCAATTTAAGGATGAATTGCTTAAAAAAATCCGAGATCATCAAGTTGTGGTAATTGTAGGAGAGACTGGGTCTGGGAAAACTACCCAGATACCTCAGTATCTTCATGAGGCAGGGTATACTAAGAATGGTAAAATTGGTTGTACACAGCCTCGGAGGGTGGCTGCCATGAGTGTTGCCTCCAGGGTAGCAGGTGAGATCCGAGTGAAACTTGGACATGAGGTTGGGTATAGTATTAGATTTGAGGATTGCACATCAGAGAAGACTCTGTTGAAATATATGACTGATGGCATGCTCTTGCGGGAGTTTATTGTGGAACCAGACCTGAGAAGCTACGGTGTGATTATGGTGGATGAGGCACATGAGAGAACAATATCCACTGACTTAATATTTGCTCTAGTCAAAGACTTGGCAAGATATCGAAGTGACCTTAAGTTGCTAATTACTAGTGCAACTCTTGAGGCACAAAAGTTCTCTGATTATTTTGATTCTGCTCCTATTTGTAGAATCCCAGGAAGGCAGCATCCTGTTGATATATTGTACAAGCAACTAGTGAAGGATTACTTGGAGGAAGCAATTGTAGCTACACTTCATGTGCATGTGACACAACCAACTGGTGACATTTTGGTGTTCCTTACTGGACAAGAAGATATTGAAAATGCAGAGGCGATTTTGAAGCAAAAGATGAAGCATTATGGAAGTAAAATTGCAGAGCTCATCATATGCCCAATATTTGCTAACCTTCCCACTGATCTTCAGGCTAGGATTTTTAATCCTACTCCTGAAGGAGTACGCAAGGTTGTCTTAGCAACTAACATTGCCGAAACTTCTTTAACAATTGATGGGATAAGGTACGTTATTGATTCTGGTTTTTGTAAGATGGATTTTTATAAGCCAGGGACTGATATGGAGTCATTGCAGGTAACAGAAGTCTCTAAAGCTTCTGCTACACAGCGAGCAGGTCGTGCTGGACGGACGGGGCCAGGGAAGTGCATTCGGCTATATACTGTTGATCAGTACAAACAATTCAGGGATAATTGTATTCCAGAAATACAGAGGAGCAATCTTGCTAGTGTAGTCCTTACTCTAAAAGTCCTAGGGATAGAGGACTTGATGGATTTTGATTTTCTAGACCCACCATCAAATCAGTCTCTAATAAAAGCACTTGAACTTCTTTTTGCACTGGGTGCGCTGAACAGTAAAGGTGAGCTCACTAAGATTGGGAGATCAATGGCTGAGTTTCCTCTCGATCCAAAACTCTCTAAGGCACTTATAGCTTCTGAAAAGTATGGATGCTCAGAGGAGATTATGACAATTGCTGCTATGCTTTCTGTTGGAAATGCAATATTTTATCGTCCCAAGCATAAGCATGTCTTGGCAGATAATGCAAGGAGGAGCTTTGATGTTGGGGATGTTGGAGATCACATTGCTCTTTTAAAGGTATATGACTCGTGGAAGGAATCAAACTTCTCCAGCCAGTGGTGTTATGAACAATTCATCCAAGTGAAAAGTATGAACCGAGCAAGAGACACAAGGGAGCAGTTGAAAGGGCTAATGAGGAGGGCTGGAATTGAACTGAAATCAAATCCAAACGACTTGAAAGCAATAAAGAAATCAATAATTTCAGGGTTTTTCCCTCACATTGCAACTTTTCAAGCTTCTGGATCTTATAGAACTCTAAAAAATCACCAGACTGTTAATATACACCCCAGTTCAGGGTTAGCAAGGGCAATCCCCAAGCCAAAGTGGGTTGTTTACCATGAGTTGGTACTTACAGGAAAAGAATATATGAGGCAAGTAACTGAAGCAAAACCAGAATGGCTATTGGAGATAGCTCCCCATTATTATGAGAGGAAGAAGTTGAAGATTCTGTCCTGAGAAAGCATGATAATAGACACATAAAATAGGAAAACGTCATGTGATAGGTCACTTGCGAATGATTGTCTATGCTTCCAAATCTTGTTTCCATACAAGTTCTTGGGTTTCTTGCTATTACAAAACTAATCAGCTCATGCACTAAACTTGAAACAATTTTTTTTCTCATTATGACTTCACAAATTATGAAGTATTGTGTCTTGTTTGGTTGAGATTGAAATTTTAGGTGTTTTAGCTGGTAAATCATTACACTCAAAGATTGCTGTAACAGGTGAACAATTGCTAGATCAGGATTGCTATTATTATTTTTCTTGTTATAATGATTGTTTTCTCTATAAATGATATAAATATTTTGCTGGATTTATTGTACTTGATCATTGGTTTATTTTCTTGTGCAGGTTTCTGTTGATACAGCTGACCAGTTTGGTGAATTGGTTTCTGATTTAACCACCAAAGAATTGTTGCATTACATTGAGAAACCAGAAACTTGTGTACTTGCATGGTTTAGTTTCACATTATCATAATGTGAAGCACTCTGGGATCTAATATTATAAGTGTTTTGGTTCTATTATCTTGTTCCTAGTCAAACTTCTTTTTGGCTTGGCCATCTTTGTGCAGGTAACTGATTTGATACTCTGTGGTGTTAATGTCTTCAGCCCAGAGAAATTTATTGTCATTCAAGGTGTCTCCACTAATCAAGAAGGCAGAGGTTGATCTCTAACTATTAGAGGCCTTCATTTTTATAATTTTATGTTTGTTGATGAAGTTGACCTACTGATATGGTTTTTATTCATCTGATTTTACCTAAATGATCATTGGAATCTTGCCGCAGAGCTTTTTAATCTTACCCCTTGTTTGGTTCAATTCCACCAAATAATTCATTTCATTTCCAAATGAATTCCAAATTCATTAAACCAAACATAATTCATTAATAAGAATTGATTTCTATTCAAACAATTCCACAAAATTAAAAAGTTAGAATTCAAAATGAATTTTACTAAGTTTTCATTTAAACCAAACACATTTACTTGGATTTGCAAATGAATTTCACAAAAGTTTATGGTATTCATTGAACCAAACAAACCATTAATGTCGAACAATTATTCTCTAAGAAAGTTATGCTGAATGTTTCTATTAAATTGGAAACATGCTTGTCAATGGCTATGAGAGTGCAGTGTTAGATAGGAAATACTAAATACTGTAATTTCATGCACCACCAGTGAGTGAAAACCATAATTTAACTTAATAATTTCATTATGTACACTGCATATCTGACATCATAACATGCCTTTGTTCATAATCACCTGTGATGCTGAGGAAACTATGCAATGGCATCAATATGGCCACAGCTCCTCTATTTTGCTGAAGGTCAGATTTGCAAGGGTCCATGTTAACTACCTTTCTTCTTGATGCTTCATTTCTTTCTCTTTTCTTTCTTTTTCCTTGCCCTCAATGTCTGGCTTTGATATCTTATTGAATTTGCCTCTTTCTTGAGCTGCCAAAGGCATTTTAGTAATGAATTACAGGTTGCAATAGTTGACTTTGCAGAACGGGGATCTGGTTCAAGCCATCGGCTGTGGGACTAAGAATTATGTAATGGCTGTTCTGATGGCATGCATGTTATTTTCAAGGTTCTCATCAATATGAAATGTGTCATTAATACTGCACAAAGAGAAGAATTTGCCTTGTGTTCAGTGCCAGCCTAGCCCTTGCATTTGCCCTTACTAGCTAAGCCAGGTGGTTCTTGGAAATTTATATTAGAAAAATGATTATTAAAGAGAAAAAAAACTCCCTCTGTTCAATTTTTTTTAATTGGTACTCCATTGTGCTATATCTAGAATGAAACCTTCATATGGTTTCATTGGGTAAAAGAATCTGTACTACTACTAATATTCTAATATTCATTTGTCTCTGATTACTGCATGGCATGTAACGTTTATGCTGTCATGTCATGTTTGATGGATATCGTATGTGGCATTACCATGTTCTCAGGTTTTATGTTTGGATTATGTGAGCCTTATGCCGATAGACTTCCCTATCTGTTTGTAGCAAAGTTATATATCATTTTTCTTTTCACAGGAAATCTATTTCGTTTATCCAGCCTTGGTGACAGTTTCCAGTATGTGACAAGAATTAAGTTTCTCTATTGGGAATTAATGCAGTCTGAAAATTCTTACGAGAAGTTGAAATATATCTGCTAGAGCTTCCATGTCTTATTACGGGAAAGACACAATTGTATGCATATGAAACCATGGATTCTCAGGAAAAATTAAGCTTCCAAGGTAATAAGCTTCCGGGGTATTTTGTCTATTATCTTCTTTGTTTGTGCTTGTGAAATTTAGTTTGATTTCAGAAATCTTTTGCATTTCTTTCATCTTTCCTTATCTGCAATCAATGTGCAAATAATAATTAGTAACTTATAAATAATTTACGGAAATGGATACAAACTTAAGAATCAAGTCAGAATATAGATAAGACATAATCATTGTGATTTTTTTACACAAAATTTTATATGAACAATTTTATCTGCAGTTGCATTCCTCCTGGATTTCTGTAAAATGTTGAAGTTTGCAGTCTAACCTGACAACATTTAGTCCCAGAACCAGAAGCTAATGCTAATTTAGGATCTATAAGTCATTGTGGCTGATTAAAGTTGAATTGATTGTTCAGGCTGATGGAGCTTAAAATACAAAGCTTGGCATAAGCAAGCTTGGTACTTGTCCTCGCCTTCTCATTTTTCTGATATGGGTTGTTGCTTCAATGTTGTTGAATGGAAACCATTTTTTCCCTTGTGCGGGAGAAGCCATGACTGTCGAAGATGAAGTTGTCACTACTAAGTGCATTTGTTCTTCCTAACAACTGGTAGACAACAGGTAAAAATGAAAAAACCCAGTTACAGCCTCAGTTTTTGGTTTCTGGCTTTCCTTATATGGAGATTGCAGGGAATAGAGGCCATATGGAGTTGGAAGTCATATCGAATTTTGACTCCTGTCGTGTACGGTTTATTATATGATATTTCGATTCTTTTTTATTTTTTGTACACTTACTGAGTTGATGTTTATTAATAGGAATAAAAACATTTTGAGGTCCCTGCACTCTGAAATGTTACAAGAGATATATATATATATATATATATGTATATTTGTCTAGTTAAAATGTCGGTCATTTATTTTTATTAGAAACAAATACAATTTTAAAATTATAAAATACTTATAATAAAATGTGTAGATTTTAATTGTTTTCAAATATTTAAACAATTATTTTCCTAACCTTTTTTTTCTCTCAATTTTCTCTTTTTTATTTTCTACCCACTCATCTTTTTAAAGGAGGGGTGATTTTGGCCGTTCTTAGTATGAAATCGCCTCTCTACACATTTTTTTATCAATTTATTTTTTAAATAAAAGTGGTTGTTCCAAATAGATTTTTATTTTATTTTTTGAGATTTCGCCGTCTTGTTACGATGTTTGATTTTTTATCATTTTATTTTTCATCTTGTTGCGGCTTTTTATTTGTGTGTGGCCGATTCAGACGGGCAAAGCATATTCGATCAGACAGAGAAAATAAATTAGATTATAGTCAATATGTTGCAGAACTGGAGTCATAGATACTCTAGTCACTATAATATTATCAAATTTGTAGGTTTTGAGCCGATTTATTATGCTATTAACTTGTGTGTTGTTTCATCCACTATAGTTTTTAGCGAATTTATATTTGTTTTTTATCGATGTATTGCTAGTTTAAATCAATAAAATTATTTTTCTTTTCAAAAAATATTTAAACAATTGAAAAATATATTAAAATTTTTTACTTATAAAAGAAGAAATATAATAAATTATAAATACTCATATAAAATTTATCATATTTATCCAAATGTATTCAGAATTGTTGCCAAAAACATGTTATATAATTTATAATTTATAGTTTATAATAATTAATTAATATATTATTTTTATATTACTATATATTTATTTCAAAAAAAAATTAAAATAATTTTAATATCAATTGTAATTATTTAATTATAATTTATATATTTTTCAAATATGATAAATTTTTTCCATGATGATAAAAAAATTTATTTGTAATAATGTGAATTTAAATTTCATAACTTTAAAAATAACATTATAGTAAATTAACAAATTATTTATTTAAAAACTTAATTAATAGAATTATTAATTTATTAAATATCAATTATAAGAGAGATGAATGCATGCAACAATATTTTTATTTGATAAAGATTATAATTTTTCATTTGTATTGATTAAAAAATTCACCATGTATTAATTTTTTCCATAGTTTATATTAATTAATGTACAATTAAAATATGTCATAATTTTTATCATTGTATAGAAGTAGATGATTGACATCTTAATTATATAAAAATTATAATTTTAAAAGTTTTTAATAAATTTAATTTAATTATTTTAATAATTGTATGAGCTTAATTGTTAATAATAAAAGTTAAGAGGATTAGATAGAAATAAAATTATAGGGACTAAACTGAATATTTTTTTTATCATTTTCATCTTATTATCTTAATTTTTTTTTATAATTTTTCCGTGTTATTAAAATCATATTAAATGATTTTATTTTTAGTGGTTGTTTCTTGCATTACATTATTATTTTTATAAATTAATAAATTTTATTAATTGCTAAAAATTTTATATTTATAGAAAATTTACTATATATAATGCTATTATATTTTTCCATTAAAGATATATAAATTTTAAAAATTTTAAACTTCAGTTATTCTTTTTAGCCGGTGAATAATATAAGTAAAACAATATATATATAGGTAAATAGTGGATAAGGAAGCATAACATAAAATGTCAAAGTATAGAAAGTCGTGTAAGCATAAAGTAGAGGTGAGCAAAATTCGCCCGAACCCAAAAATCGGACTCGGTCTGATCCGATTTTTTGCTCTAGTTTGGCTTTCGAGTGAGTTTAGTAGTCGGTTCGGGTGGGTTTACTAGGATATCAGATGTCGGGTCGGTGGAGGCATCCAATCTTCTAACCCGCCGGAATTTTCGATTTTTACTAATACAACTAAACGATGTCGTTTAGTATTAAGAGTGTTATATATACTGATAAAACCCTAATCTTCATTTCACTTCTCTTATCTTCCCACAGCTGCCCTCCTCTACACTCTCTAACCCTAAAAATGCCATGTCCACTCTCTTCTCCTTCAGTCTCGCCTAACCTTAACCCTAACCATTTGTCTTTCTATATCCTCTCTCGACCATTAGTTCTTCAATCTAATATAAATCTACCCTCTTAACCTTTAATCCTCATCAAATAATCTTTTGTTCTCTCAAAATCGGGGTCAATCTCTATTATTTTCTTGATTTGCAGTGATATTAAGCAAATCGCCATATCAATAGACAATCTATTTTTCAATGGTAATAGCAGTGATAATATATATTTGATTGTTAATGGATTTTGCAATATTTAAATATTATGCGAGTTTTTTTTAACACAGTGTTTTTTTTAAATATAGTGTATAATTTTTTCAAAAATAGTTTATGTTGTTTTTGGTTTATGTTTTATGTTAATGTTATTTCGAAATATTTTTTTTAGTTGATAAATGGTCTGCATGTAAAGATCTATATGATCTGTTTATGGATCTATGTTAAAAAATATGTTATTTATATATATATAATTTTTTCAAAAATAGTCTATGTTGTTTTTGGTTTATGTTCT
Organism: Mallotus repandus; assembly: GCA_949671775.1. Lineage (NCBI taxonomy): Eukaryota > Viridiplantae > Streptophyta > Magnoliopsida > Malpighiales > Euphorbiaceae > Mallotus > Mallotus repandus. Next base: position 31,075 of record CATIWM010013618.1, on the reverse strand, counting down.
ATGCTAAGGTTATTTCGAAATATCTTTTAGTTGATAAATGGTCTGCATGTAAAGATCTATATGATCTATTTATAGATATGTGTTAGAAATTTTGTTTTTTGAAAATTTTTTTATAAGGAAAGATTTTTCTACTTGATATCTTTTAAATTAAGTGAATTTGAAAAGTTTGTTAATAGATCTATAGGGTTTTTGTTCTGGAATGATTATTGTGTATTTATGTTTGATCTCATTTTTATTAAGTGTAGATATAAAGTTTGTTAATAGATCTAAATTTTTTCTATGATCTGTAAATATTTTTTGTAAAAAACGTTGATGATCTAATTTATTTAAAATCGTTAATAGATCTTTTTATTTTTCTGTACCAATGAAATAATTTTTTTTAGATTTGTAATTTTATTTATGTAAATAATAATTTTTAAAATTATTTAGCTTTATCAAATGATTGTTTTTTTGTTTTTCTCCTAATCTATTTAGTTCTTTGATTTGTGTTTATATTTTAGGAACACAGTGTTAATGACACAGTGTTCATCTCATCATCTGTGTTACATAAATGATAAATGTTACTTGTCTAATGAATTTGTTTATGTTTGTGATTTTTTTAAAATGTGTTATATAATCATGTTTGTGTTTTGTTCTCTGTATATATGTCTATACGTAGAGTATAAAGACTATTGATGGTGGAAGTTTAAAGTTATAAAATTAAACTTTCAAAAAAAAGGGTGGACACTTAAAGTTATAACTTTATAAGTTTCGAAAGTGGAAGCTTTTCAAAACAAAAGGGTTTAACATATTTTTGCTTGGTGTCTCTGTCACTGCGATCCAAATTTATTAAGCAGCCTAATACAAAGGTATATACTATTAAATTTTAAGAAATTTATTGATTTATTTTTAATGATAAATGATTTGTAATGCTTGGGTGATTAAATTCCTCCTCTGTTCTTCTATGTTTATTCGTGTAGATGGAAAATCCTAGTGGCGTTACTAATGCCACTGGTTCTAATGCTGAGGTGGAAGCCCCTCCTATCCCTGATGTAGAGAAACAACAGCCTCAATAAGTTGCTCCTAAAAAAAGAAAGAAGACTGAACCGAAATTTGCCGTCTGGCAGTATTTTGAGAGAATAAAAGATGAATTTGGTGTCGTCGTTAAAGGTAAATGTATCTATTGTGCTGCTAGTATTCATGCTCATTCAAAAAAAACATGGCACATCATCTTTGAAAAACCATGTATTGACCTGTACAGAGTTTCCACATAGTAAATATAGTTGGCAGTCTCATTTGACTTTGAAACCTTCTGGGGTGGAAGCACCTGATAGGAGGACCCAGTCTAGTGTGTTAGGAACTTAGAAGTTTGAGTAAGATGCTATAAGAAATGCACTTGCTCAAATGGTGATTCATGATGAGTTGCCATTTAAATTTGTTAAGGGTGGTGGGTTTGCTAAATTTATGTATGTTGCTTGTCGTTGTTTTAAAATACCCTTTAGGTTGAAAATTAGTAGAGACTGTTACAATATTTTTGTGTATGAAAGGGGGAAGCTCAAAACCTTTATGAAGTCAAACTGTCAAAGAATCAGTGTAACAACTGATTCTTGGACATCTATCCAACGTATTAACTATATGTGTATGATGGCCCATTTCATTGATGATGCTTCAACTTTACATGAGAAGATAATTTCTTTTGTTCTTGTGACTTCTCACAAGGGGGAATATATTGCTAAGGCATTAGAGCATTTTTTGCTTGAGTGGGGCATAAAAAATATTTTTATAGTAACTATTGATAATGCCTTCTCAAATGACACTGCTATGGGCTATTTTAAAAGGAAATTACGTAGTTGGGGTTCCTCTTCTATCAGAATTAAGTTTCTACACGTGAGATGTATTGCTTACATCCTTAATTTAATTGTCACTGACGGGTTAAAAGACGTTAATTCTTCTGTAAAAAAGGTTAGGGAGGCAATTAGATACATTCGTAACTCTCCTGCTAGGTTGAGGAAGTTTAGGAAAATTTCAGACCTTGTTAGCATTGAGTGTAAATCTTCATTGTCTCTTGATGTCCCAACTAGGTGGAATTCCACCTACCTTGTGCTAAGAACTGCTTATTTTTATGAGAAAGCATTTGTGCAATATGAGGATACCGAATCTTCATTTAGAGTTGACTTAGGTGATAAAATTCTTAATTTCACTGACTGGCAAAGCTATAATCAAATGGTTCAAATGTTGAAGATTTTCTATGACATTACACTTAAAATTGCTAGTTCATGGTATGTCACTTCAAATGCATTCTTTTCTAAAATATCTTATTTGAATTGTATGTTAACCGAGTTGTAGTCTTCTTGTGAGCTTTCTATTATAAACATGGGCAATAATATGAAACAAAAGTTTGACAGGTGTTGGGGTGATCCATCAAAAATTAACTCTTTGATTTTCATTGCTAATATTCTAGATCCTCGATATACACTTGAGTTCATTCAATTCTCTGTAAAAGCATTGTATGATGAACTTGCTGGAAGCAAATTGTTTAACAACATTAAAGCTGATTTGAATCTTTTGTTTGATGATTATGTTTCTCTCTATGGGCATTCTTCTGCTACTTCTGAGTTTGGCTCTGGTAGTCAAATAAGCCAGAATACACAGACAGACCAGCCTAATCCTGTGCCAACTCCTAGGAATACTATATCTTTAATGAAAGACATATTCAAGAAGCATAAAATAGAATTTGGATTGGGTGATTCAAAATGATATGATTTAGAAATTTATTTGAGCGAGGCTAGTGTTGAGGATGATGCTACTTTTGATATCCGGAGATGGTGGAAGTTAAACTCTGAGAGGTTCCCTATTCTCTCATGTATGGCTAGAGATGTGTTGGCTGTTCCTATTAGTATTGTGGCTTCTGAAAGTGCATTCAGTTTGGTGGTCGTGTTCTTGATGTGTTTAGGAGTTCCTTAACTCCAAAAATTGTGGAGGCTTAGATCTATGCTCAGGATTGGCTTAGAAGGCCAAACCAAACAGTTTGTGTTGAAGAAACATTGGATGATTTAGAGTCCTTTGAGAAAGGTTGTGGTTATTTTATGTTTTCAATTTATTTAATTTTCCTTGTTTATTTATTCATTATTTAAACCCAATCTAATGTTTAAATTTATTTTTCTGTGACAAATCTTGAACCAGTGGGCAGTGGCCCTTCTTTACCACAGTTAATTGAGTTCTCTGTTATTCTTCTTGCATTTAGCGTTTAAATGCTCGACATATGTTAATCTGTCCCTTTATTGGCTTGTGACCAACCTGTAGTGCCTCAGTTATATTTTTTGAGGTGCCTGTGTTGATGTTGCAGCAAGAATGAGGCAATGATGATGTTTCCACCATAGTTTAGGAGTAAAAGGAATGCATGCTTAAGTTTCTTTGGCAGTTTTCATTTTAGATTAGCTATCAGAAATGTGGCTGCATTCTGATCGTGCTTGAAACTGTTTTAAATTTAGTCTCATATGTTTAGTTTTTTTGGCAATGATGATGCTTTCACCCTAAATGTTATCTAACTTATATTACAATTATTGCTCAATTTCACTAGGTGGCTCTTCAGCATTTTTTTGTTGTTTTCTTTCCTGCTAGAGAAATAGGGTTAAATTCTAATTATGATTGATAAAAAAGCATCTTGAGCCCTTTTGTGATTCTTTTTTTTGTCCTTAGTTTAACTTGTAATTAATTCGTCATTACTAAAAATCTCTCTTTTCATCTTGATTCAATGAGCAAGTGAATCACAAATGTATAGATGGATCATGAATCTGCAGTTTTATTTTTTTGGATATTCTGCAATCTTATGCATTGGCTTTTGAGTTTATCAACTCTGGTTCACTTCTTTTTTTTTTTTTGTATATTTTTGGGATCAAAATGGGTGGATAGTTGAGTGTGCAGTGTTGCTTATTTTTTGGAGCACAATCTGCGGCAAAATTTTTTTGTATTAAGTGACTTAATTTTTTTTATCTAAAATTAGGGCTTTAACAAAGCTTAAAATGGTTGTAATTAGTTAGGGCTTTAACAAAAAGCTTAAAATGGTGGTTGTAATTATTTTGAACCCTGTAAATATATGGGCTTGGCCCAAAATTATTAATGAAATTTATATACATTTATGTTTTTTTATGAGGCCCATTTATGGTTAGGCCCAATCCAATCCGAGCCCAAACCGAATTCCAAATCGACTAAAATCGAAAATATTCGGCTACTGATATTTCAATTTTCTCTTCTATTTTGGTTCAGTTCGGTTCAAGATTTTCACCCTCCAAAATCGATCGGTTCCATGGCCCAAATCTTCCGACCTGCCCAATGCATACCCCTACCAGAAAGTATAGGACTATAACTATGACATAGGATATGACCCACATGAGAAAAGAACAATAAATGACGAAGGAAGGAACAAAATTATTAAAAATTTTAAAATTTTTAAATGACGACATTATGGATATTGCACTTTTGTATTTTACCATTGATAGCCTTCATACTGTACTTAAGATTACATTAATGCCCTTTCTAGCCAAAAGTACTTAGCTAGATTCTATCCGTTTAGCTTCATTCTTGCATATTCAATAAAGTTATCCGGATATAATCTATTCAAAATTTTTTGGATAGAAAAAGTCAATGACAGTAAAAAGATTCATATACCCTTTATATTGAAAAGAGAAATATTTGACATGTAAAAGAAAAAAAACATTAATAATCTAAGATTTTCCAATGAAGGCTTTGGAAGACTAAATATAATATTATTGTACTTTTTTGACAAAAATGTCCCAACTTCTCCAAAATTTGTTATCAATGTGGACCCATATGTCACCTTTCCTGCCCTTTAAATACCCATTCGGCCATCCCATCGCCAATACTTCATTCTTCCCTTCTCTTCCTTTCCTTTCACTTTGCAAGAAAAAAAGAAAAAAAAAACGAAGAACTGGTTTATTAATCAGTACATACATAGGGCATAAACACTATGCTACATAGTTTGATTGACAAACTAAAAATATGAAAATAAAAAAATATATTATAATTTTTATTAATATTATAAATATTATATAATTTTAAATTGTATAATTTATTAATTAAAATATATTATTATTATATTTGATAACTTATTAATTATTATTTTTAGGTTGTAATTTAATCTTATTGATATTATTTAAAATTAATGAGCCCTAACAAAAAATTAATGTTTCAACAATAAAATCGGTCATTTAATCTAACCAAACTTCCACCAAAATGAAAATTAAAGTTGAAACCATAAATATAAGGGATTAGGAATTAAGTGGTGGTTATTAGTTAATCGAATTATAATAAAATTTTATTGTTGTAGCTTCAACTTCATTATTAAAATGCAGTCTCTAATTCATTATTGAAAATAATTTTGCTACATTATCATCCTTTATTTGCCCACGTTAGCATTCTAGTGTTGATTTCATCGAAAATTGACAAATGGGAATCACTGTTACTGAAATGAAAAGTTAGAGTTTTTGTGTGCACAATTGGTTCTTTGGGATAATGATGGAAAGTGAGTAATAAGTTAGGGACTGTGAGTGTAAATAACCCCTAAACTAGGTATGTGAACGAGTCAAACTACTCATAAACTATTCAGGGTTCGACTAGATAAAAGTTTGTTACTCATATATTAAAACTTTTTGATAAACGGCCTGAACTCAAATTATGCAAAGTTCGGCTCATGAAACTCGTAAACAAACTTGAATAAAAGATCGCTCATAATTTTTAATATAATAATAATTTGATTATATATATATATACTCATGAACTATTCATGATTCGACTCATGAAACTCGTAAATAAACTTGAATAAAAGTTCACAAGTCGACTTGTAATTTTAATATAATAATAATTTGATTATATATATATTGTAAAAATTATTTAAAAATATATTATTAGAATAAATCATAATTTTTATTAAATATAGTATAATTTATTTAGAATATAATTTATTTTAAGTTTTTTAATTTATGGTTTATTTTTAAAAAAAAATTATTTAGACTCATTTAAACTCGTGAATGCTACATGGTATAGCAAGTTCGCTCAAATTGGCTCAATTATAATTGAACTAAATCCAAACTAGTTAGAGTTGAGCTCGACTCCTTTGCACTCCTAAGCTTAAGCATATGATCTTTACTAAAAGGATTAGTTGAGTTGGTAAAAAGAATTGTTGGTCAATCCAAATTTAATATAAAAGTATTTGATAGTTTACTTTTAAATAAATCAAATTAATATTAAAATTATAATAAAATAATATATTATTAAAAATTCCTTGAAAGTCCATGTAGTGTAAATTATTAATTATCTAATATGAAAATAAATAATATAATTATTATAGTAGTAAAAAGTATGACCTAAGTGTTACATTTTCAAAATTAGTGTGAGAATGATTCATATTTTTTAAACTTATGTAATGCAATAAAATAACATATTGTAATATTTTTGTACTCTAAGAAAAAATCACCATTATTAATTGTTTAAATATTTTATTTTTCACAAAACAGGTTTTGGAGCAAAATAACATTTTCATCTTATTATCTTAATTGTTTTTATAATTTTTTCATGTTATTAAAATCATATTAAATGATTTTATTTTTAGTGGTTGTTTCCTGCATCACATTATTATTTTTATAAATTAATAAATTTTATTAATTGCTAAATTTTTTTATATTTATAGAAAATTTACTATATATAATGCTATTATTTTTTTCCATTAAAGATATATAAATTTTAAAAATTCTAAACTTCAGTTATTTTTTTTAGTCGGTGAATAATATAAGTAAAACAATGCAAAAAATTATGTCAATATATATCGATAAATAGTGAATAAGGAAACACAACACAAAACGTCAAAGTATAGAAAGTCGTGTAAGCAAAAAGTAAAGGACTATAACTATGAGATAGGATAGGATCCGCATGAGGAAAGAACAATACATAATGAATGAAGGAACACAATTATTAAAACTTTTAAAATTTTTAAGGGAGGACATTATGAATATTGCACTTCTGAATTTTACCATTGATAGCCTTCATACTCCACCTAATAGCCAAAAGTACTTAGCTAGATTCTATCCATTTTTCAGACAAAAAAAAAAAAGATTCTATCCATTTAGCTTCACTCTTGCATACTTTCCGATAAAAGTTCAATGAGCTGAAAAATAAAAATGTAGGGTACAATATGCCGATAAATAAAAGTATTAAGATACAATGTGTCAAAATAAAAGTACTTACAATGTCAAACAAGTTAAAGAGGAAAAGGGGCATTGCTCAGAATGCTTTGTCCCTCATCAACAAAGAATAATCAGCAGCTACGATAAGATGCTCAATACCCGGATTAGCTACCTCAATCCAAATATCATAAGCAATGAAAATGAGTAAATGACACAACGCTCAAACAAGAAAAAAAAAAATGCAGCTTGTGCAAAAATCATTCCATTATTTTTACTTATGCAAAGATCCTTCTTTTCAAGACATCCTAGAAGCTGTACACATGGCAATAACTGCACAATGTGGCAAAATTCAGATATCATTAAGGTTAATAACCTATGGTTCTGGCAGGGGAAACACCAGTTTCCCATAATTTGATGTCTCGTACAAAATTTTCTATCTTGTAAATTAGTAATGGAAATTATACACCAAAATGTGTAACAATACCTTCTGTAAAACTTAAAATAATAATAATAAAAGTCTGGTTGCTCCATACCGCCATGCCACCTGATGCCTCCAAATAAAGTTTCAGCCCCACGTCATGAGATTGGTCCAGCCAACTGATAACCTTTGAATCTTGAGGAACTTTGGTTATGTTGATAAGTGATAAACCGGATGTGAAAAATCACAGTTTTGCGACTGATCCAAACCACCATCATCCACAAATATGCAATAAACTAAATCAACAACTTGTGCTCACTGATGTGGTCGCAACTCCAACTTGTATGCTTGCATCTCCATGGGAGAGATTAATACATGTCCCTCTTGAGCAACATCTCCAACCTGCTCACTGTAACCAAGCATTTCTGTATCTTCATGAAGAAGATTTAAAGAAGTTGCTTTTGCATTCAACACTGCAAGTCCCTTGAACATATTAAAAAGATTTAAAGGCTCATTTGAAACAGTAGCGCACTGTGATCTGCCTTTCCGACAATATGAAGTATCCCAGTGCCTTCTCTGTAAGATTAGAACAAACCTAGAATCTTCTGTCAGATGCTGAGAATACTTTGATGGCCGGGGAACTTTAAAATTCACTATGTGCATGTCACATGGTAGTGGAGCAGCTAAAGGAGAGAAGGATTTTGGGGGTGGCTGCACCGATAACTCCTGGGGATTTTTTGCAATAAATGCATGCAGAGGATAGTTCAAGTGGGCTCCAACACAATGAGAAAGAAGAGATGGGCTCAGAGGAAAAGGATTAGAAACAGGATTTGCAGTGACAGAAATGTTGACCTCCATAAGGATGTGAAAAATCACATTCATTGGACGATTGTCCAACACTCCTTGCCCAAGACCACGCCCATCATCCTTCACCAAACGGCGGTCAAGCATAATCTCCAGCCATCCTTCTTTAAGGCTTGCTACACCCAATGACTGTCTAGAATGGACAGAAAACCTCTGGCCATTGGATCCTTGCATGAAGGCCAGAGAGGGCATAGGATAGTAATTCCCTTGCAGAGGGATCTTATCATAAGTTTCTCTCCGACTCATCTGAAAGCCATTTAAATCAGAATAGAAAATCCTTTTATTATCAATATCTGTCTTGAATCTAACTATCAATTCCCTGTCATTAAAATCCTGGCCAAGAAGCTCAACATGATACTCTTTCTCTATGAGAAGCCCTTGTATGGCATTATCTGCATCATAAATTCTAGTAGTATGGGAGATAGGGGTTTGTTCCCATGATGTCTTAGGATGAGAGTACACTTCTTGCATCAGTGGTCCCTCGGAGATCACCAAGTTCCCACCTGCCTCCACAATAGGCTGAGCATCACCATCAGGTTTAAACAGATAAGCCCCACTTCCCGGACTAGAATACATACCTATTTCCTCACCCACAACATTTTTAAAACCGTTTTTATTGGTAATTTTCCGCAACAAACCAAACTTTACATCAAAGGTCAGAGTTTGATGTTGATTCTGGATTTCGACCTCATCATCTTCTACTCTTGAGCAAGCATATGGAGGGGGACATGAAAATGACTTGGGCATCGAGTAGTACTTTATTTTTGCTGGTTTTGCTTTTTCACATCCTGCAAAACCATTAACAATGTAATATGTTTGCAAACCCATGGCAGGAACAGAAGCTTTCCAGTGGACACGATGCCTCCCAGTAAAAATCTTGCTTTTATCATGCTGTAATTCTGGAGAAATTTGGCTTTGTACACAAGTCCAGTTTGAGTCCAAAACAGCAACATCTAGCCTGTTAACAACAACCATCACAATCTCTTCTCTAGTTTGCTCCAAAGGATTAAACAGAATAACTGATTGTGAAGTCCCTTCACGAGTACTAATTGCTTTATGCACTGGCTGGACGTCATACTTGGATCTCACTTGTTCTGCCTCAAACTGTGATGGGTTATGATCCGATTTTTCATGTCGGATACCAAGAAGTACTTCAACAGCTTTGGACATAAAAAACTGCAAGTCCTGTAGAGAAGTATGCATCCGAAGCCCGTAGTCCCGAACAACATGATCCTTAGCAGTACCAGTTACCCCATCATGGTGTTGAAAAAGAGCTAAATTCCTCCTGGCAGCAGTTAACTTATAGCCAAATCCTGTGGCCAACTTTTCACATTGCACTCTCTGACAATAACCAAGTAACAATGACATCATCATTTCTGTTGCACGAAGTGTTTGCTCCAGTACCCGATCAACAGCCTTGAAGAAAGGCCTCGAAACATAATAGCCACTCCAGTAGTCTTGCTGCCTATCAGCATAAGTAAAAAAGTCACCAGATAGAGATGGAAAACCTACAATCTGACCAGAGCCAACCTCTCCAGGAAGTGAATAATTTATTCTATCAGCCTCCTCACGAAGAGTCTGGAAATAGTCTTCCAGAGTTCCAAATTTCGCCTCAGCATTTAGACTAGGATTAGAGTTTATATAATCAAATAACTTTTGGTAATTCCGAAATTGAGCTTCTGCTTCATCGACGCTAACGTAACGGAAGTCATCTCCAAGAGGAACAAGGAGAGTATTTGTTCGGTATAGCGTTGATTTTTTCCTATATTGATCTAGTAACTTCTGTGCCCTTTCCTGTACATTATCCTGGCTGGTCTCCACTGGATGTTGCCCCCATGGGCACATTTCATAATAAAAGCCATGTACTCGAGCAAAATCAAACTGACAACAAATAGCAGGCTCTGGCCCACAAGTATGTGGAATATCATAAGAATAGAAGGGCATCATGTGAACAAAAATATCAGTTGTTTCCTCGTCATCCCAGCTCTGACGCCATACATATTCTAAATCCTTATTCTGCGCAAGTTCCTTCTTTACCTCGTAGTGTGTCCTCTGAATAAGCATGTTTTCAAAACCCATACGACGGAGAAGATATGCCATGGTAGCTGAGTAACCAAATGGATCTATAGCCCAAGAATTCTTAGGAACAAACCCAATGGTGTCTTTCAACCACATATTCCCTTCTGTAATCTGACAGTGAAATACAAAAAAGTTCAGATCCAAACCATTTCTTATAGAACAAGCAATGGCTGCAAAAGACAAACTTACAAACACATTTTGTACACAAACAGAACAAAAGGCATCAATCTCCAACTCTCAATTTGCTTATCCGCTCATCAATGACATCCAAAAAAATGTCATCACAAGTAAACTTAACGTGGCATCAACTCACCAATCAGAAAATACATAAAATAATTATATGATCGGTGGATAATATCACTACAACATATAGAGAAAATACAATATAACATAAGAAGGCCGAAGAATAACATGGAAAAGTAATCATTCCCTAAGAACTTCTAAAATTTATCCATAAATGCATGCATTGTCAACCTTCTCAACAATTGCACATGTGTGCATCTCAATGAAATGTACACTCAGATTCATCATGAAATTCACTTCTTAAACTCTTACAGTTCTACCGTAATACTTTAACTCATTAGCAAGCAAGAAAAAAAGCCTATTAATATCTTTTTCATTCCTGGGATATAGAAAGGCTTTTTTCATACTTCTATCTTTCAATTTTGGCTCTTTTATTGAACCAAAGGTACTCTACAGAATCAAAGAATAATTGAAGACAAAGATCCAAGAGCCTCTTCTCGTTATGACTGCTTATTCAGTTGCAACTTACAAGCATGTGAGTTCATTAAAGTAACCACCAAAAGTGTATCCAAGTTAGTGAAATGTTTGAGTGTATACCTGCTCAATTATGGCAAAATAATGCGAATTGGCCTACATCAAGAAAAGAAACCATAAGTTGTCATCAAATGAATGTAGAAATCATGCATTACTAAACAGTGAAAAAACTTTGAGAAAAGAAGAGAATAGAGGGGATGAAACATAGTTTTAAATTGAGATGCCAGACAATAAATATAGATATAGGATATACAGGTATCACCTATCCCTAAAGGATGCAGAATAAATAAATAAATGTAAATATTTTTTTTTAAAAAAAGAAGCAAGTTGCAGATGCATGACATGTAGCAGCAATTTATGGAATCATGGGCTATAAAACTATGACCTCATTCCCATACCTCATCATTCATTACCCAGCCACCTCCAACAATTTCTAACTGACCATTCTTCACCAAATTTGTGAAAGATTCTCTTTTTTCCTCTGTTGCATCCCTCCACCATCTCTCCAGATAAGACATTTCTTCCCATATGAACTTCCGCTGGACATCCTATAAATCCGAATTCAAGGAATCCTTAACATTACAGAAGCTCAACATAAACGTGCAAAAATTTTACTCAAAACAAATTAAAATTTATGTTGTTCACCCAAATAAGGTATATATAATAAAATTGAAATTTAGACAGCAAAACATTCACAGGGTGACACTCTTTCGGAAAAATTAAGTATTTTTGCATTTCTTATTGTTTTCCATCGGAGAAAGAGAGACAAAAAGAAAGAAAGGACTCAGAAACGAGTTGAAATTTAAAAACACAATGTGTCTGTTCTCACTTGGATAGAATGTTGTGATCAATATTGATGAGAAAACAGAATGTGTTTATACTGGATGGGGATTGACTCAAAAACCTAATAGTTGTTGGGAAGGTATACATGCCCAGGTGCTAAGTACAGGCCCTTATCCACCATTTTTTCCTGACGGGTGTCATTATTGTTCAGTTATGCTCATCTGGAATTAGAGATGAATAGAAAGGGTATAACACACAAACACAACTCAAACCTGACATGAAACTGGTGGGCTCCTTCAATTGTGTCATATGTCCTGTTAATGTGACTGAATTGCTAATCATGCACGTCTAATTGTCAGCAACCTGTGAGTGAATGGTTAATCATGCATGTCCACTCATTTTGATATTGTTGAAGCAATCCCCATCATCATATAAGAATAAACCAGTACCATACTGACAGTACATAAGGCATGATAACTTTAGAAGATCCATTCAGATCAACTAAACCGGATCCTATCTACACCCTAACAATCATCTAAACAAAGACTCTAGCAACTAAGTAAATAAAAAAGGGTACAAACAGGATTACCCTGTCTAATTCCCCTAGATGCTAAAAAATTAATTTATGTGCTCCACTACTGACAATGATTTAAAATTAAGAAAAACCTTAATCCAATTCCTCCACCTAACACCCGACCACTACTTAACATTAATTCTCCAAAAATGACCAAGTCACCAGCCAAAACTACTTTTGTGCTGTTTCAAAACAGTAGACATGGGAGCATAGAAAAGAAAGAAGAAAAAGATTCTTACATTCCCCTTCCTTGGTCAAGGGGGAAATGGCAGAATAGGAAATATGAGTGATATTATCCTTCAGCTCACGAAAGTTCTGTCTCTAACATGTACAGAAAAAGTGAGGTGAAAATTAAATACTTTTTATGAAAAATTATCATTTTTCATAAATAACTTAGACAAATAGAATTCCAATCTGATATTTCGTGAGCAACAAAGTGCATTTGGTGCAATTTTACAAAGGAAACAAGAAGCAAGTCCATACATAAAAGCTAAAGCAGCCTGTTATGCTTCTGATCTGAGTTTGCATAGACTAATGCAATGGAGGACATTTAGTAGCACATAATTACTCCACCAGCTCCCAAAGTAAGACTAAGACAAAATTTTGAAACCACACCTATATTGGGAGAAAACATGGAAGTTAACAGTGTTGTTTCTGGAACAAGGGAAAATTCTCACTGCAAGAAATGACGGTGAAAAATAACCTATGAGACTGAATAAATTTCATTTGGTACTGAATAGGATCGGCAGCCCTTCCCAATAGGAACTGGCAGGTAATGGTAAGGAGTCACAGAATTGGCTGTAGCCTAAAACTCATTTTGGAAGTTACCTTATGATAAGGACACAGGTTTTTGGCACAGAAACTGATTGTATAAAAAGAAACTGAAGTACAAAAAGGCACATAAACAAGCAGCTTCTGGGGTACATTGTGTGGAAAATTAGCATTGTTATACACATCCGAATTGACTGGAACCCATAACTGGTTATAGGATTAGGTACCCAATGTACACGGTAAAGTCACGAGTGACAGCGAAACAAAGCTTGTATCCCAGTAAGAAGTTCACCAAAAAACACCAAAACCATCACAACCGCAATTCATGATTCAAACTCACACAAATTTAGTAACCAAATTTCATATTCCTGACTAACAGAGTAATTTAATCAACCTCAAAAAATTCCAACCTCAAGTATAGATGATTATAAACGTCCCCACTTAAACAAATTATTGGTAACACTTTCAAAAAAAAAATATCACAGTGAGAATTTCCAAAATTTCTCACTAAACCAAATTTAAAAAAAAAAAAAAACCAATACCTTAGAAAGTGTTGAAACAATAGTATCAAGAATGTGTCTAGATTGCCTCTCATAATACTCATCAACAGTCAATTTCCAACCAGGATCATTATGAGAATGTGGCACAACAAAAACTTTCAACTTCTCACTATCCCATTCATTTCCTTTATAGCTAACTCTCCAGCCTTGCTTCCATGGCCCACCATCCACATCCAAGAACTGAATCTTATCATACAAAGCTTTCGTAGATATATCCACAACAGACCCCAAAAAAGCCACATCTTTATGGTCACTAGGATTAACATTCTGGGTCTTTCGAGGGATGGGTTTTCGATTCTTGTTGAAATGATAAGTGGGTTTTGATCTGAAAGGAGAAGAAAGTGGTTTCGGGATACCAAAATGCATAATTGTAAAGAAAAGGAAAAGAAGCGAGATCGATAGAGCTATAGCGAAAAAATTCGTGAAAAGAAAGTTCATCAGAACCGTCCGTTTTCTTGGTTTTCTTGATGGAAGCTTTGATTTTGCGGTGGTTGAAGGGAGGAGAGAGTGAGCCCAGCTGCTGCTGCCACCGCCGGCAGTGGTGGAGGAACCGCCACCGCGGCGAGTGTTGCTGCCTATGTACGAAGAGAAAGGCATTTTTTTGTTTGTTGCTGATTGATTATGGTTTTTTCATCAGATTTTGGAGTGTTTGGGCATTTTGGGATAAAGAAGAAGAAGAAGAAAGATTTTGGGATTTGATGATGAAATGAGATCGATCTGTGTAAAATTGTTTGATTTTGTCTTCGGCTTTGATTTTTAGCTTCGGAGTCTTCTAAGTCAAGAAACTCGACATTTTGATCTGTGTAAAATTCTTTTTTTTTTTTTTTTTTTATGATTTACTGTTATTATTCTATTGGAGCACTTTCACTTTTAGTCTATGCCTTGCGAAGACTGTTATATTAGCATTTTGGTACGGAATACCAAGTGTTGACATTAGTGATCACTTTTCTCAATTAGTTTTTGTGTTCTCTCCGTGGAACTGTTAAAGTTCCTTCCCTAACGCCATTACCCACTGACCTCTTCCATGAACTCCTTCACTCTCTTCTACCCTCTTTCTTTAATGGCCTCTGCTAATAAAGATCTACAACTGCCAACCGGCAAAAGTTAGAAGCAAAAGAAACAAA
The DNA here is from genome assembly GCA_949671775.1 of Mallotus repandus. NCBI lineage: Eukaryota > Viridiplantae > Streptophyta > Magnoliopsida > Malpighiales > Euphorbiaceae > Mallotus > Mallotus repandus. The sequence continues at coordinate 15,947 of CATIWM010013618.1, read as the reverse complement.
TATGCACAATGGAAATAATCTGAAGAGCCACCTCATGGCCATCTCCCAAACTGTTCGGTTTGGAAAACTCAGCTTCACACATTTAACGTCTTGATGCATTCTTTTTCTGAGGTTTGCTTTACCACTAATCTTTCAGCTCAAGATTTGAATAGCAAAAACTCTTCTTCGTTCAAGCTCTCAAGTATGAAAGATACAGTCAGGGTCAAGAGAGGTCTTCATTGATTAATTCAAATATCTTTGATGGTTATAGGGGATTGGTAGTCTTGCTGTATGGAAGGATACCTAGACTCTTCCATCCATATGGTTTATCCAACCACATATCTAGGAATTCTCTTAACTACACAACGGATGACGAGAAACCATACGGTGCCTATATTGCGTATAGCTATTAGATCAATGCAGAGCTAATGAAGGAAGTCATCTCTTGCCTTACTCTGTCATCTATTGCCGGAAGCATTACAACCATTCTCTCGTAACATTTCGAGAATCACTCTCTGCCTACCAGCAACTCCTTGTAGGCGCGTCTCTCTCTCCTACCTACCAGTGCAAGTGATACAATCTAACTCATGGCACTGATAGACCTTGAGCTCCTAACAACTCCGGGAATGGTGTTTCTAACGGTCACTAAAATTAAGGCTTATTGGAGGAGGGCCGTCAGCCTGGGTCCACATTAGAATAGGTTGGTTTTAATAAGCCTTAGGCCTTCTATATTGTTTGCTCTTTCTTTTTTCCCTGTTCTTTATTTATTCTATCTACTTTTGTTTTATTTCTTAAATCTCTTACTGTATAATATTATTGTAAGAGATAGGTGATGAGTGTGAAAAAACTTATGTTTTGAACACTCTATGTTATAGGATTAAGATCAAGTTAGTTATTACTTTTAAGATCTTTTAGTTATCTTTCATGTTTTTGTTTAGTTGTTAGGATTGTTTTGATTTTTATGTTGAATAAGTTAATCTTTATGTATTTTTTATCATAGGATGCATTGGAGAGGTTTGAAGATGTTGAACAAGTCAAGTAAAAGATTTGGAAGTTAGAACAAGTCCAATCCTGGAAGAAAAATGAAGTTTCAAAGTATTGTGAAGTCGTGCAACCATGCCTAATTTAGCACAATTGAAGAAAAACTAGGTGCAAAACGAGCTATAGCAACTTTTTAAATTCAAATTTTCTTATTGTTGATTTTAGGAGATTACAATTTTTGAATTATAACAACTCAAGATAGGTTGGAGGCTAGGATTTATAAAAGCAAAGCCTTCAGAGAAACAAAGACATGATCTTTTTCTTTACAATTTTTCTTAAGAATCAAAGTAGTTTTGATTCAAGTTCTTGTTATCTTTTCATGTTGAGTGGGAGATTTTATTTTAAAGATTGAGAATAGAAAACATTCTATTCTAGTTGGTTCAGCAAAAAAAGGGGTTCTTCTTGATTAACTCTTTGTTATTTTTATCTTTCATTGAGTAATAATGATTGCATCTATTCTTTATACTTCATCTTCTTATCTTCCTTTTAACATGAGTAGTTAAATAGATTATTAGGGTTCTTATTTCAGTTCAACCATGTGAATATTGAAATTAAATCTAAGCTTACAATCTTCATTCATTAGTTATTATTGAACTTAATGTCATCATAGGATTGATCACCCTTTGGTTGAATTCATACAATGAAGCTTGATTAAGAAATAGGTTGCATTGGAATCAAACAATAACCTATTAGATGCTTTCTTAGTTGAGAGACATTAAAGCAACTAATATTGACTAAGGCTGAAGCTTAAAATTGAGTTTAAGAAACACTTGGTTACTGAGAGCTATAAAACTTAGTGTTAATTTACTTAGTTAATTATAAGTTTATCCGAGAGGAAAGCCTATAATTCCATAGACGCCTTCAAAATGAATTAAGGTTAGTCTTGACGTAGATGTTAATTAATCTTAAGAAAAGGCTAGATTGATAATATGAACCCTAGTTTTAAAATTGATTGTTATTTAATTAAGATTTTCTTTATTTTGTTTTATTTGAATTCAAAACCAAATTTCGATGTTTAAACAAACAAGCACTTCAAGTATTACAATACTCAGTTTACAATCTCTATGAGACGATATTATTTTACTACTTGCATGATTTCGTATACTTACGGATTTTGCACATCAAGTTTTTGGCGTTGTTGTTGGGGATTGCCAAAATTGATATTATTAAGAACTTTGTGTTATTTTATTTAGACTTTCTTTTAGTTTGTGTAGTAATTATGTTTGTGGTATTGCAAGAACTCAAGTTTGTGTATGTACACAACACATGGTGCAAGCAAGCAAGGAGCTAAGTTAATACCACTTTATTTGGAGCTTGAAAGGACAGTTCGCAGAAGGAGGAAACATCATAGTAACAGAATGAATGGAGGAGAAGAAGAAAGAAATCCACCTCCAAGGCAGCAGATAGCTCAAAAGGGACAACATGTGCAAAACAGGCAGAGAACTATGAGGGACTATATGAGTCCTAATGTTGATTATGAGGCTGATGGTTGCAGCAAACAACTTTGAAATCAAATCCACCATGATCCAAATGATTCAAAATTCACAATTCAGTGGATTGCCATATGACGATCCAATTGGTCATATGACCTGATTTCTCGAATATTGCTCAACCTTCAAGATGAATGGAGTGTAGCCTGAAGCAATTCAATTAATCCTTTTCCCATTTTCATTAGTTGTTAGAGCCAAGAAGTGGTTCACAAGCTTACTACCTAACTCTATCAACACTTGGCAAGAGCTTTACACTGCCTTTTTCAATAAGTACTTTCCACCAGTAAAGGTTCTAAAGATCAGGAATGAAATCAACTCCTTTATCAAAAGGAGGATGAAAGTTTCTATGAGTGCTAGGACAAATTCAAGGATCTTCAAAAGCAGTGTCCACCTTACATGATTCCTTCATGGGGTTTGGTTCAATCATTCTACAAAGGAGTTAATCCAATAATTAGAGTGAACATAGATGCATCAGCTGAGGGAACTATCATGTCGAAGACACCTGAAGATGCTTTGGACCTTTTTAAGGAAATAGCTAGCACACAAAGCCTTTAGTCTAATAAAGGGCTATTCCAAAGAAAGGGGGGTCAATTGAAGTTGATAGTTTGATAATGTTTAATGCAAAGATGGATGCTCTATCTAAGAAAATGGACAAAATGAGTGTTAATGCGGTGTCTACATCTGACTTGTCTCCCTCTAATGAATTGTGTCAGGGAGGTCATCCTACTATAAAGTGTCAACTAATGTAGGGATTGCTAATGGAGAATGTAAACTATGTGAACAACTTTAAGGGGCAGCAAAATTAAGTATATGGAAAAACCTACAATCCTAGTTGAAGAAATTGCCCTAATTTCTCTTGGAGTAATCAAGAAAACAACTAGTGGAGACCACAAGTACTACCAAGTTTTGAAGGTCAGAATCCCCAGCATCATCAATCTCATTTTCATTAAGATAAGGGTTCATCCTCAGGGGTTTTTTTAGAAAATAAGATGGAGAAGTTCATGGATGTGATGTCAGTAAAAATGAACTAATAAGCTGAAGCTACAAAGAGGTTGGAGGGTAGATTTAAGCAGATATATCATGACACTCAAATCATATTCAAAAATCACTCATCCTCTATTCATAATTTAGAGATGCATATGGGACAATTGGTAAACTCTTTATCAATGAGGAATCAAGGTTCATTACCAAGCAACACTGAGAAGAATCCAAAAGAGCAGTTAAAAGCTATTACATTAAGAAGTGGAACTGAGATCCAAACCCCAAAAGCAACAGTGGAGTATGAGGAAAAGAAGAAGGAAAGGGAAAAATAATAAGAAGATGAGTGGGTTAAGGTGCAAAAGGAACTAGAAGTTCAAAATGAGAATAAAGAGAAGCTAAAATCGCCACCAATATAACCCTATAAACCCCCAACTCCATATCCTCAAAGGTTAAAGAAAAAAGAGCATGACCAACAATTTATAAGGTTCTTAGAAAGGTTTAAGACACTCCCTATCAATATGCCTCTTATGGAATGTCTTTCTTAGATGCCAAAGTATGCAAAATTTTTAAAGGAGCTAATTTCTAATAAGAAAAACTACAAGAGTTTGAGACAGTCACACTCATAAAGGGGTGTAGTGCAATAATCTCTAATAAACTTCTTTTAAAAAGGAAGCATCCAGGAAGTCTCATTATTCCATGTTTTGTTGAAAATTTAAAATTTTAAAAAGCTTTATGTGATTCAGGAGCTTCAATTAATCTTATACCTTTATCAATTTACAGGAAATTGGGATTAGGAAAAGCAAGACCCATACTTGCAGTTTGCAGATAGGACAATGAAAGAAATAGAAGGCATAGTGGAAGATGTGCTAGTAAAGGTTGGAAAGTTAATTTTTTTAATTAACTTCGTAGTTCTCGACTTTAAAGAGGATGAAGATGTCTAATGTCCCCTTAATTCTTAGTATACCTTTTCTATATGCTACAAAAGCTATAATTGATGTTTATGATGGTACACTCACACTAAGAGTAGGAGATGAAAGCTATAAGTTTGACGTTTATCAAGGTATGAAATACCCTTTTGGGAATGAATTTTGTATGCGAGTTGATGTTATTGATAAATGTATGAGTGAAGTCCAATGATGGAGGTTGGCAAAGTTTGTGGAAATTGAGAATATTGAGAAGTGTTTTTAGGTATAATCCGCTCAAGATGAATTATACCTCAAAAACCAACCCACTTATCCCACATACAATTACCAAACACTAAACCTACACCACCCTCAACCATAAAACCACCAAAGCTAAACTTGAAACCTTTACCCAATTATTTAAGGTACACTTTTCTAGGAGAGGACTAAATATTACTTGTGATCATATCCTCCAAACTCACTTAAAACCAAGAGGAGTTACTTGTGAAAATGTTAAGGAGGAGGATAAAAGCAATCGGTTGGCAGATCTCTGACATTGGGGGCATAAGTCCTTCTTATTGCATACATAAAATCTTGATGGAGGAAGGGCACAAGCTAACCATTGAAAGGCATAGAAGGGTCAACCTAAACATGAAAGAAGTGGTGAAGAAAGAAGTGGTCAAACTTTTAGATGCAGGGACCATTTACCTAATTTCAGACAGTTCGTGGGTAAGTCCGATCTAGTGCATACCAAAAAAAGAGGAATGACCATTATGAAAATTGAGGAAGGGGAGTTGATTCCTATAAGAGTGGTGAATGGATGGAGGGTATGCATTAATTATAGGAAGTTGAACTCAGCCACAAGAAAATATCACTTTCCATTGCCATTCATTGATCAAATGTTAGAGAGAATAGCAGGACATGCTTTCTACTATTTCTTGGATGGTTATTTGAGATACAGTCAAATTACAATAGCTCCAGAGGATTAGAAGAAAACCTCTTTTACATGTCCCTATAGCACATTTGCATATAGAAGGACGTCGTTTGAATTATGTAATGCTCTTGTAACATTTTAAAGGTGTACAATGGCCATATTTACAGACTTGGTGGAGGAAATCATGGATGCTTTCATGGATGAATTTTCAATCTATGGAAACTCTTTTGAAAGATGTTTGGAAAATCTAGAGCAAGTTCTTGCACATTATAAAGAAACCAACTTGGTGCTTAGTTAGGAAAAGTACCATTTCATGGTCTATGAAGGAATTATTTTAGGACACAAGATTTCGACTCAAGGCATTGAGGTTAACAAAGCAAAGGTGGAGACCATTGAAAAGTTACAATATCTAATAAATGTAAAGGGTGTTAGAAGCTTTCTTAGACATGCAGGCTTCTATAGGTAGTTCATTAAGGATTTTTCCAAAATCTCTAAACCCCTTTGTAAATTACTTGGAAAAGATTCACCTTTCATTTTTACTAATGAGTGTAAATTGGCTTTTGACAGGTAAAGGAGGCAATCATTTCTGCTCCTATAGTGGTGGCACCCGATTGGAATCTTCCATTCGAACTAATGTGTGATGCAATAGGAGCAGTGCTTGGTTAGAGGAAGGAAAACAAGCTATATACGATCTACTGTACAAGTCGAACATTTTCAGATTCACAACTGAATTATGCTACAACTGAAAATGAGATGTTAGCAGTTGTTTTTGCATTTGATAAGTTTAGGCCCTATCTCCTTAGATCTAAAGTAGTGGTGTATACCGATCATGCGGTATTAAAGTACTTAATGAACAAGAAGGATTTAAAACCAAGCCTCATTAGGTGGGTGCTTCTATTGCAAGAGTTTGATATTGAGATTAAAGATAAAAAGGGATTTGAAAATGTTATAACTTATCATCTATCAAAGTTAGAGTTGGATCAAGAAGAAGTTTATGGAGAGGAGCCCATCAAGGAGATATTTCCATATATGTTACTTTTGGCAATTAACCGATTGGATGCTCCTTGGTTTGCTGATATAGCAAACTTTATTTTATGTGGGGAGTTTCTAGAGGCATTCACTAGTCAACAAAAGAAGAAGCCAATCCATGATTCCAAATCTTACTTGTGGAATGATCCTTTTTTGTGAAATTTGTGTAATAATGGCATAATAAAAAGGTGCATAACAAATAAAGAAATTGGGTCAATATTGCAACATTGTCAATAGTGGCCATTTTGGACCACATAGAATAGCTGCTAAAGTTCTTGAAGCAGGTTTCTTTTTGCATACAATTTTTCAAGATGCTCGAGATACTCAATTGTGATGCATGCCAAAGGAGTGGTAACATGTCAAAGAAAGATGAGATGCTTCAATCATGAATTTTAGAAGTTTAAATATTTGATGTTTGGGGCATTGATTTCATGGGGCCATTTCCTATGTCAAAGGGAAACAAGTATATACTTGTTTATGTGGATGACGTGTCAAAATGGGTAGAAGCTCAAGCATGTTCAGTAAATGATGTAAGAGTTGTTTGCAAGTTCTTAAAGAAGATATTTTCTCAATTTGGGATGCTTAGAGCTATCATAATTAATAGAGGAACACATTTCTATAATAGAATATGGAAACCTTATTGGCCCATTATGGGGTGAAGCACAAAGTAGCAATACCTTATCACCCTTAAACAAATGGGCAAGTTAAGGTGAGTAATCGCGAGTTGAAGAAGATCTTGGAAAGGACAGTGAGTAAGCCAATAAAAGAATGGGCAAGGAAGCTTGATGATGCTTTGTGGGCATATAGAACTGCATATAAAACACATATTGGAATGTCTCCATATAGGTTGGTTATGGCAAAGCATGTCATCTTCCCGCTGAGTTTAAACACAAGGCCTATTAGGCGGTGAAAGCTTTGAATTTTGATTTTAAAAGGGCAGCTGAAAGGAGGATTTTATAGTTGAGTGAGCTAGAGGAGATTAGAGAAGCAGCATATGAGAATTCAAGGATTTAAAAAGAACGCATAAAGAGTTGGCATGATGCAAAAGTTAGGATCAAAAGGTTCAAAAAAGGTGATGAAATGTTGTTGTTCAATTCAAGGCTTAGGTTATTTCCAGGAAAATTAAAGAGTAGATGGTTAGGGCCATTTATTGTTACTCAAGTATATCCTCATGGAGTTGTGGAATTATGCAACACTGAAGGACATAAATTCAAAGTAAATGGGAAAAGATTGAAGTTGTATCATAGAGGCACATTGGAGAATTTTTGCCAAGTTACCTACTTGATGGATTCAATAAAATGATGAAGATTGCAGTCTAGCTCTTAGACCTTTAAAAGAGAGCACTTCTTGGGGGCTCAAACAAGCTTGTTTTAAATTAGTTTGTGTTTATTATTTGTTAATTTGTAGTTTCATTTGTTGATTTTTAATGTTTGTTTATGTTATGTTTTTCAAGAATTAAAGAAGAGGAAGAGCTCTAGAAGAGTTTTGTAAGTTTGAATATAAGTGGAAAAATGTGTGATTTAATGTGGAAAATATATGTGTGATGTAATGTGTGCAAAATGTTAAATATAGATTTATATTATGAATAGGTCAGGTTGCGCACCCTGTTGCGTAGCCATGTGACATGATGGTTGCTTTTTAATGTCAAAATTCCATATTCAGGCATAGTTGTGCGTATCAAGGTGCACAGCCATGCATAAAAACTTAGAAATTAGAGGAAAAATGTCCATCTAGGAACAATCATGCGCATTAAAGCGCACACCCATGCTTGTCATCATGAAAATCTTCAAGAAAGCAATGCGCACAGTCGTGCATGCTGCAGGATGTTCTCAAAACTCATGTTTTTTTTAACTTTTCAGTGGAATCTTTCTACTTTCCCATATCTTTCCACTTCCCCATGTCTTTCCACTTCCCATATTTTAGGGTTTCAAATTTTGACTAACTTTTTCACTTTATCTCTTCTATTTAAACCTAAATTTTCCTTCCTCTTCTCATCATCTTACCCGTTCTTCTCTCAATTTTACTCTTTCTCTCAAGTTTCATCTAAGAGTCACTATTTCCTTTTCTACTATTTTTCATTTCTTTTTCAAAATTTCATCACCTTCACTTTTCTCCATGGAAATAGAGCAAAGGAAAAAGACATTTGTAAGCAAAAAACATGGTCCTCTTTCCAAAAGAAAGTATGGTAGAAACTCCAACAATCTGGCTGGTGAAGATGAAGAGAGAATGGTAAGGCCTTTCCCTAAGCTAATCAATTTTAGGCATGAGGAGCAAAGGAAGAAGTTTGAGCAAATAATGTCTAGGAAAATTATTCCTAACAGATATATGAGTGCTGCATCCTTAAGGAAGGTAGAGTTACTAGATGAAGTGACCATGTATGTTAATAGGATGTGTTGGAATAATTTTGTGATAATGCAAAGTCCTACTTTTGTAAGGTCAACTTATGAATTTCTCTCAACCTTTAGCTTTGATAAATAATCTCTTATGCTCATATTTCGTTTGGGAAATGAAGAACAAAAATTAGGATTATTTGAGCTTAATGATGTGTTCCATTTTCCTAAGGATTAAGATGCTAATGTTGAGTATGATAGAGATATATTTTTGAGAGAAATCACTGGGCAAAAGGAGGTTTTCTATGAGGCTAGGTTGGCAAAAGAGTCTCAAATTTGATTGCCAGCTTTAAGATATTTGCATAGGTTAATGTCTCATTCCTTGTTTCTAAGTAAAGAAGGGGATGTTGTGGTCTCTACCACCGAAGTTAACATTTTGTATTGCACGGTAACTGATAGGAATTTGGACAGTTGTCATGCTATTACTATCAAATTAAAGGATGTGACTACTAAGATAACTGGGGCAATCAAGGTAGGAGGTTTGGTTACTACTATAGCTACCTACCTAGGTTTAATGTGGAAAATATCCTTTTCACAAGCTTAAGGGTCGCACTTTGATTGATTCAACCGTGATGGAAGCTATGGATTTTATTAGAAGGGACATAAATGGAAGAGCCATTCTCATTCGACCTAATGAACCACCATTAACTACACGAGAAGAAGAGGAGGAGGAAGAGACACATGAAATGAATTTGAATGATATTATACAGAGGTTAGATAGCTTGAAGCTTCAAGTTGGGGTATTTGACTCAAATGTTATTGAATTGAATGCAGAAGTTCATAGGATGGGCATTGCTTCACGTGAAATGAATCACACCATACACTAGATCAATCATAATCTTCTTACCTTCTTTAATTTGTAGAACTTTGTTCCACCCCATTCTACCAATTCAAGATGAACCAGAAGATCTTGAAGAAGAAGAGGAATCTTCATCCGAGGAAGAGGGATATGCGTGAAGAAGTCCAATGCATAATATTTTATTTGTTTTGAATGCACAATCTTCATCCTTGACTTCGAGTTATTATTTTAATTTATGATTTTTAAACTTTATATTAAGGGAAGATTAGAATGGTTAGTCAAGTTAAAACCAATTGATGAATTTAATTCTTTATATGAATGGGTTGTTTTCATGATTTGCTTGGGGGCAAGCAAAGACTTAAGTGATGGGGAATTCGATGAGTGTGAAAAACCTTATATTTTGAACAGTCTATGTTATAGGATTAGGATCAAGTTAGTTGCATTTTTAATTACTTTTAAGATCTTTTAGTTATCTTTCATGTTTTTGTTTTGTTGTTAGGATTGTTTTGATTTTTAAGTTGAATAAGTTAATCTTTATGTACTTTTGATCATAGGATGCATTGGAGAAGTTTGAAGATGTTGAACAAGTCAAGTCAAAGATTTAGAAGTTAGAACAAGTCCAATCCTGGAAGAAAAATGAAGTTTCAAAGCAATGTAAAGTCGCGTAGCCATGCCTGATGTGGTATATTTGGAGAAAAACTAGGCGCACAACAGTGTGTATGGGTGCGCGCAGCCGTGCTCATGGGAGCTACAATAACTTTTGAAATTTAAATTTTCTTGTTACTAATTTTGGGCGATTATAATTTTTGAATTGTAACAACTCAAGATAGGCTTGAGGCTAGGGTTTATAAAAAGAGAGCCTTCAGAGAAACAAAAATATGATCTTTTTCTTTACAATTTTTCTTAAGAATCAAAGTAGTTTTGATTCAAGTTCTTGCTATCTTTTTATGTTGAGTGAGAGATTTTATTTTGAAGATTGAGAATAGAAAACCTTATATTCTAGTTAGTTCAGCAGAGAAAAAGTGGTTCTTCTTGATTAACTCTTTGTTATTTTTATCTTTCATTGAGTAATAATGATTGCATCCATTCACTATACTTCATCTTCTTCTCCTTCTTTTAACATGAGTAATTAAATAGATTATTAGGGTTCTTATTTCAGTTCAACCATGTGAATATTGGAATTAAATCTAAGTTTATAATCGATTCATTTGTTATTGTTAAACTTAATGTCATTATAGGATTGATCACCCTTTGGTTGAATTCATACAATGAAACTTGATAGAGAAATAGGTTGCATTGGAATCAAATAATAATCTATTAGATGTTTTCTTAGGTAAGAGACATTAAAGCAACTAATATTGACTAAGGCTGAAGCTTAAAATTGAGTTTAAGAAACACTTGGTTAGTAAGAGCTATAAAACTTAGCGTTAATTTACTTAGTTAATTGTGGGTTTGTTCGAGAGGAAAGCATATGATTCCATAGACATCTTCAAAATGAGTTAAGGTTAGTCTTGACTTAGATATTAATTAATTTTAAGAAAAGGTTAGATTGATAATGAGAACCCTAGTTTTAAAATTGATTATTATTTAATTAAGATTTTCTTTATTTTTTTTTATTTAAATTCAAAACAAAATTTTGATGTTTAAACAAACAAGCACTTCAAGTATTTCAATACTCAATTTGCAATCTCTATGGGACGATATTATTTACTACTTGCAAGATTCTATAAGTGAAAATGCCCCGGGGGGGGGGGGGGGGTGAATAGGGCTATCGAATAAAAGTCAAAACTTAAAAATAAATAAGCAAGAATTAGAAGAATGTTGAGAAGGAAGAATGATGAACACAAGAATTTAAGGAGTTCAGATTCTCAACAATCCTACGTCTCCACCTAACTTTTCCCCAAGTTAGAATTTTCAATCACTCGCAATCTTATTCACAAGATTGAGTATACACAAGAGTTTAAGGCTCACTCTTACAACCTTATAAACAAGAGTTTCAAGGCTCACTCTAAAACCAATTCCTAAGTGTTTTAATGGCTAAACACTTAAACCAATTCCTTTAAAAAGAGAACCTCACTTCCCTTTTCTTAATCCCCAAAAAATAGAAGAATAAGAATTTTTATTCTAATCACTCACCAACTCTCACAAGAGTTATACAAAAATAAAAAGGAATTTTGAGCTTAATTGAACGCTTAAGAGTATATAAATGGACAAGTTTCTTAACCTCTAAATGATATTTAGAGGTTGTATTTATAGTTGAGCATTTCAATTATAGTTGTTAGAAACAATAATTTTGTTTCCAATAAATTCAAACTTCATTTGAATGAAATTTGGACTTTTGAGCTGTAAATACTTTATTCCCGGTTGGGATTTCATTAGTCCCGGATGGGACACTTCAAAAGTAGCCATTTGTAGCCATTTTATATTTGAATTTTTTTGGTCCCGGGCACGGTCCTAGTTATGATGGAGCTCAGGTTTAGTACTAGAAGAATTCTACAGTTTTGATGCAATTCGGTCTCGGTCATGCAACTTGGTCCCGGACGGGACTGACTAGTCCCAAGCATGGTCCCGATCAGGATTAGGATTGAGATCAGTACTACCAAGAAATTCAATTTGCTCATTTAAGTCCCAAAGATGTGCATATGGTCCCAGTTGGTGTCCCGGTCGGGAGGGCGCTCGGGATATGCATTTTAACCTTCAAATGACCTTAAAAACGATTGATTCAGCCTGAACATTCTTCATAAAAGCTGTTGATATTTGTCTTAGATTTCCATATCATTTTGAATCACCTAATTTGGACTTCTTTAGCTCAAGATATTGCTGAAATACTAAGAGTTGCACAAACTTTCTCATTATAAGGCTCTAAGGATGTCGAAAGCCTTCTTGAATCTCAGAGGTCGAATCAACCCAAAAGTATACTTATCAATCTCGTACTTCATTTTGTCTTCCAATTCAGTCCTAACTTATACACACTTAAACAAACAAAATTAAATGCTCAAAATTAAGTTTGTTAAGATCAAAATCAAGATTGATCATTGCTAATGTCAACAATCTCCCCCTATTTGATTTTGACAAACTTATTTTGAGTTTGAGAGAATAATATAAAGTGAAGTATGAGATAATTTGAAATAAATGAATTTTACGCCCCCTGGAATTATGCATATCATAAAAATAATAACTATAAGGAGTAAGAAATTCAAATAAATAAAAATTAATGAGAAATATATATTTCTTTATTTCTCCCTTTGTTTGGCAACATAAGAAATATAAATTTTAAAATTTATCTTCTTTTGTTAAAAAATAACAATATTAAATACTTGATAAAATATTTAAGAAACATAAACATGGTAGAAAATAAATTTTACTAAGATAATGCATCACAAAATAGTACATATAACATTTATGTTGAAACAAACTTCACTATCACATTATTATGTAGAGCTTAGTTCTAAAGGAAACAAAAGACTACGAACTAAAATAATGAAAAAAAATTTTCTCCCCCTTTGAGAAACACTAAATAAAATTATGCAAGTAAGCAAAACGAGGCTTGGCATCATAGATATTAAAACATAATAACATGATCATTAATTATCATAAAACTAGCCACACTTACAATGCATGTAACAAATAACAACGAAATAAATAATAATAAATAATAGTCAAAAAAGAATTTAAGCAAACTCAAAATTTTCTTCCCCTTTATTAAAATAAAAAAGAATTAAATAATATAAAAACTTGAATTAATAAAATTACATTAACGAAAAGGATAGGAGTACAATGATATTTAAAATATCAATTGTAAACAAGACATAAACATACAACCCTTGGCTCATAAACCGAAAGAAAATAGTAAATAAACCGACATAAAAATGACTTAAATATAAACTAGCAGCTCAAAGTTTTAGAAACCAAAAATATACTGATAATAAACCAAATAGATACTGACAACCAAACAAAGAAAAAGGACATAAAAAGAAGCTAGTTTTGAGGAGGAGAAGGAGAAGGATGAGTGAAAGTCGTATATGAGCAAGAAACACTTAATGATCTAAAAATAAATATTTTATTGAAAATAAAATAAAAATGTTACGATCAAAATCAAACATTTAAAAAGAATCAAATTAAATACCTAAAACAATCAAGGCAATATGATAAGCATAACATGATTTCATATGATTACAAGTCCAACCATCAATTCACTAATTTAAACAAACAATTAAAACAAACTAGAACCATCAATCATGCCTAGTTCACGTTTAATGAAGTTTAATCTCTCTTCATTGAGAGGCTTGGTGAAGATATCTACAAGTTGATTGTTTGTATCAACAAACTCAAGTGTGATATCACCAATTTGAATATGATTACGTAAGAAATGATGTCCAATATCTATATGCTTGGTTCTAGAATGTTGAATGGGATTTTTGCTAAGGTTTATAGCACTTGTATTATCACAATTAATTAGAATGTGATCAAGTTTAATGCCTTAGTCCATCAATTATTGTTTTTGCCATAATACTTGTGAACAATATAAACTTGCTGCAACATATTCTGCTTCTGCAGTGGACAAGACAACCGAAACTTGTTTCTTGTTAAACCAAAAAACCAAACATTGTCCTAAAACTTGACAAGTTCTGAAAGTGCTCTTTCTATCTAGTAAACTACCGGCAAAGTCTACATCTAAATAACTAATCAAGTCAAAGGATGAGCTCCTAGGATACCAAAGTCCTAAATGCAAACTTCCACTTAAATACTTAAAAATTCTTTTGATTGCATTCAAGTGAGACTCCCTAGGACTAGACTGAAATCTAGCACACAAATAGGTAGCAAACATAATATCAGGTCTACTAGTAGTTCAATAGAGAAGGGATCCGATCATACCTCTAAATCACTTTTCATCAACCGGCTTGCCATTCTTATCCTTGTTGAGTTTAGTTGTGGTACTCATTGGAGTTTTGCTCGATTTGACTCCATCCATGCCAAACTTCTTGAGAATGTCTCTTGCATATTTGGTTTGATTGATGAAAATCTCATCTTTACATTGTTTGATTTGTAATCCGAGAAAGAATTTGAGTTCACCCATCATACTCATCTCAAATTCTCCTTGCATCAACTTAGAAAATTCCTCACACAAGTGATGTGAACTAGGCTTATCTAACAAGCAAAACCCACAACAATCTTTTGATACCCACACCTTAGATCGTCCAAGAAATAAGGATAATAAACTAATAAAACAAATCCTTAAAAGATAAGGATAATAAACTTTTAAAAGATAAGAAAACATGTCCTTTTTAGAAAAGGAATTCTTTTGCTTGAAAAATAAGCTAAAGAAAATTAATTCTAACTAAAATCAAACACTCTAAAAACGTTTTGGATAAGTAACCAATCCAAATTCATTTTTAATGCTACTTAAACAAAATAACACATGGTTGGGCTTTATCTTGGACTTGGAACAAGTGTAACTATTCCTTTTGGCTTAATGCATCCAAATCAAATGGATTAGATTGATTTGGATTTGTACTTTGAGCCCACATTGCTTGAATCACCATATGTCATGCTTCCTTCATCTTCTTAGCACATGCCCATGTGATTGGACTTCCATCATAAGTCAAAGGATCTTGAATCTTTGCTAGATTAGGATTGATTGTTACATATTGAATCCTTGTTGGATTAGGATTCCTTGCCACATCTTGAATCCTTATTGGATTAGGATTCCTTGTCACATCTTGAATCCTTATTAGATTAGGATTCCTTATCATATTATGATTCTCATCATTCCCCCTTTCCTCAAAATGATTCGTCCTTGAATCATGCCCATCTTCTAAAGTTGATAAATCCATGAGTCCTCCAGGGTCAAACACAATCTCTTTGGTTGAAAACTTCTTCTTTGAATGCAACTTTAAAACAACTTGAGCTTGATAGCACACTTGGAACATAGAATGTAAATTCACAAACTTGTAAGAACTATAATTTTGTGGCTTCCTTCTAAACTTGAAACATGAATAGTTCTTCTTGCTTCGAATGAAAACTCCATAGATTCCCTTGTAGGCACAAGATACTTCAACATCATATGGATCTTTATATGGCAAAGAATTCTGCAAAATAACTTTTGAAACACTAGAAAAACAAAAATTATAGTTAGTATGATAAATAACCAACTCTTTATCTTGCTTGACACTCTCAATCTCTAAATTTTTCACTTTACTCATGCCTTGCTTGTTTTCTCTCACCATGTGTTTCCCATTTTTCGCACTTTGCTCATTCAACTCAATTCTAACACTCAGCTCACTTTTTACTTTTCTCTCAATTTTATTGGTTTCCCTCCCCAAAATTTTCCCACTTGAAGATTGAAACTCATCAATTTGTTGTTTAATGCACAAATCTTCAAAAATTGCCATTGGAGGTAAA
>CATIWM010013596.1:0-14289 GCA_949671775.1 Mallotus repandus | reverse complement strand
CACGAGAGTAGGCTGAGTTTAATCTAGATATGCTTGAGTGACTTTGAGAGAAGCCTCAGGAACAACAGAATAAGCTACCCTTGATTGAAATGAATAGATTGTTTAGATAGAATCCTGTAATCCGAGTAAGTGCCTGGCGAGCGAATTCCAAGCTCTAGTCTTTAATCCTGATTTTTTCTCTTAGCAAATTATATAGTTTTATTTAATCTTATCTTTAGCTCAATATTCACCATTAATCATTGATTATATTAGCTCATAGAATACATAGCCATAATTAGTGCTAGAAATTACTCCTTCCCTGTGGGAACGATACTCTATTTATCATTATATTACTTGCACGATCCGTACACTTGCGGAAATCGCCTGACAAGAAGCACAAGGAGAAGAGGTGAAAATCTAACTTCCTTGGATTTAAAAATTGAAAGAACTTTTCATAGGAGAGATTTAGAGGGAAAAGAGGCAAAATAAACGGGGAAAATGGTAGAGTAGAATATAACAGGGCAAGAGTGCAAGATCCACATGCTCCATGATAAGAAAATCAAGAAAGACCAAATGTTCAGAGAACTATAAGTGGCTTTGTTAGTCTGCATTTGCAAGGAGACCAAAATCCTATTGTCAGATCTGTTATTACTGCTAACAACTTTGAAATCAAGCTAGCTATGATTCAGATGGTCCAAAATTCTTAATTCAGTGGATTATTACATAAAGATCCTATTAGTCACACGACGAGATTCTTGGAGTATTGTTCAATATTCAGAATTAATGGGGTGCAGCCAGAAGATATAAGATTGATTGTTTTTCCCTTTTCACTCATTAATAGGGCTTTGAGATGGTTTACAAGTTTGCCTCCTAATTTCATCAATACCTGGCAAGAGCTCTACACTACATTTTTCAACAAATATTTTCCACATGGTAAAGTTTTAAAGATCATAAATGAGATAAATTCTTTCTATCGAAGGGAAGAAAAAAACTTTTATGAATGTTGGGATAAATTTAAAGATTTGTAGAGGCAATGCTGCCACATTTAATACCAACTTGGGATTTGGCTTAATCAGTCTATAAAGGTGTGAATCCTTCAATTAGATTGAATATAGATGCAACTACAATCATGTCCAAAACACTTAAGGATGCTTTAGAGTTGTTCAAAGAAATGGCAAACACACAGAGTTTATGGGCTAATGAGAGGGCTATACTTGAAAAAGGAGGAGCAATTGAGATAGATGGGTTAATTATTGTGAATATAAAGCTAGATGCATTGATGAAGAGGATGGATAAGATGGGTCTAAATGCAATTTCTTCCTCAAATACATCAACATGTGAGCTTTATCATATAGGATATCCCACTATTGAATGTTAGCTTATGCAGAACTTATTTGTAGAGAATGTGAACTATATGAATAACTTCAACAAAGGTCAACAATAGAATTATATACTTGGAAACACTTATAATCCAAAGTATAGGAATCATCCAAATTTTTTATGGAGCAATAATAATAATAATCAATGAAGACCTTAAGCACCACCTAAATTTAGAGGAATGAATGTTCAACATTAGCAAAATCAATCTTGATTTTAGCAAGAAGGAGGTTCATCATCTATACCTTCTTTAGAGAAAAAAATGGAGAAATTTATGGAATTAATGACTGCAAAAATGAATCAGCAAGATGAAGCTACAAAGAGACTTAAAGGAAGATTTGAATAGATGCACCAAGATACTTAACTTATGTATAGAAATCATTCATCATCTATTCATATTCTATAAGTTCTAGTGGGGCTATTAGCAAATTCTCTATCTATAAGAAATCAAGGGACTCTTTCTAGTAACACAGAGATGAATACTAAAGAGTATGTTAAAGCTATCACCTTAAAAAGCGGAATAGAATTATAACCCCTGAAGCAAAAAGTGAACATACAAGTTGAAGATGAAAAAGAAAATGAAGTAAATGAAACTGAAGCATAAAAAGGAAAGGAAGCAGAGGAGAAAAGGAAGGAATAGAAAATTGAAGTCAAGCCTTATGAACCACCTGCTCTATTTCCTCAAAGATTAAAGAAGTAAGAACATGATAAATAATTTACAAAATTCTTGGAGATGTTTAAAAAGCTACACATAAATATACCATTGGAGGAAGCAATTGCATAAATGCTGAAGTATGCTAAATTTATGAAGGAGCTTATTTTCAATAAGAAGAAATTGTAAGAATTTGAGACTATTACACTTAGTAATGAGTGTAGTACTATAATCTCAAATAAACTTCCACTTAAGCGTAAACATCCAGGGAGTATCACTATACCTTGTTCTGTTGACAATTTAAATTTTTAAAAAGCTATTTATGATTCAAGTGCTTCTATTAATTTAATGTCTTTATCTGTTTGCAGAAAACTTGGATTAGGAGAAGCAAAAGCTACAAATATATGCTTGCAACTTATAAATAGAACAATAAAGAAACCTTAAGGAATAGTAGAGGATGTACTAATCAACGTAGGAAAATTCATCTTTCCAATAGACTTTGTGGTACTTGATTTTGAGGAAGATGAGGACGTGCCTTTGATACTCAATATGCCTTTTACGTACACTGCTAAAGCTATCATAAACGTTTATGAAGAAACACTTACATTAGAGTTGGTGAAGATAGTTATAAATTCAATGTGTACTAAGGTATGAAACACTCTTCTGATATTGACAATTGCATAAGAGTTGATGTGATAGATGATTGTGTTAATGAAGTCCAACATTGGAGGTTGGCAAAATCTTGTGATTTGGAAGATATTGAGAAGTGTTCATAAGTTTAATCTTTTGAAAGAGAGAAATATCTCGAGCAGAAAGAATCATTTATTCATTATGCATTACCAATAAACACCAAACCTATACCACCTTTTGTAGTAAAACTACTTAAGTTGGATTTGAAACCATTACCTTCACACTTAAGATATATATTCTTAGGAGAAAACTAGACATTACTAGTAATTATATCATTAAAACTTAATGAAGATCAAGAGAGACCATTAGTAAAGTTATTAAAGGAAAGGATAAAAGCTTTAGGATGGCAAATTTCAGACATCAAAGGAATTAGTCCTTCATATTGCATGCATAAAATCTTAATGGAAAATGATAATAAAACTATAATAGAAAGAAAAAGAAGATTAAATCCTAATATGCAAAAAGTTATTAAGAAAGAAATTCTTAAATTATTAGATGCAGGAATTGTATAATCTTTTTCAGATAGTTCATAGGTCAGTCCTATACAATGTGTAACTAAAAAGGGTGGAATGACCATTGTAGAAAAAAATAAGGGAGAATTAATTCTTACTAGGGTAGTTAGAGGTTGGAGAGTTTGTATTGATTATAGAAAACTAAACAAAGCCACTAGAAAATATCATTTTCCACTTCCATTCATTGATCAAATGCTAGAAAGAACATATGGACATACATTTTACTATTTTCTAAATGGATATTCAGGATGTAATCAAATAGCAATATGTCCTTAATATCATGATAAAACTACATTCACTTTTTCTTTTGACACTTTTGTATATAGAAGAATATCGTTTAGCTTGTGTAATGCACCTGCTATATTTCAAAGGTGCATGATGGTTATTTTTGCTGATTTGGTTGAGAAAGTAATAGAGGTATTTATGGATAACTTTTATGTTTATGGAAATTCTTTCAACCATTGTCTATTGAATTTAGATAAGGTTCTTAACAGGTGTAAAGACAATAACTTAGTCTTAAATTAAGAAAAGTTTCACTTTATGGTAAAAAAAGGTATTGTATTAGGCCATAAAATTTTGAAGGATTGCATAGAGATTGATAAAGCAAAGATTGACATTATAGAGAAGCTACACTACCCAATAAATGTCAAAGGTGTGAGAAATTTCTTGGGGCATGTAGGCTTTTACAGATGATTTATTGAGGACTTCTCTAAAATTTCAAAACCTCTATCTAAGTTACTTAAAAAAGATACACCTTTAATATTTACTGATGAAAGCAAAATTGCTTTTGATAGGTTAAAGAGAGTACTAGTATCAGCACTGATAGTAGTGGCCCCAGATTAGAGCCTACCTTTTGAATTAATGTGTGATGTTAGTGATTATACTATTGGAGCATTTCTTAGACAAAGAAAGGATAAAAAGCTACATGTTATATGCTATTCAAGCAAAACATTGACTGATGCTCAACTGAATTATGCTACTACAAGAAAGGAGATGTTAGCAGTAGTGTTTGCATTTAATAAATTTATATCATATCTCATTGGTTCAAAAGTTGTAGTATATAAGATCATTCAGCACTGAAGTACTTATTAGCAAAGAAGGATGCTAAACCTAGACTTATTATATAGGTGCTATTATTGTAAGAATTTGATATAGAGATTAGAGAAAAAAAAGGGTTAGAGAATAGGATAACATATCACTCATAAATATTAGAGCTAGATGAGATAATATGAGAAAGCATACAGCCAATTAGAGATTCATTTCTGGATGAAATACTCTTAATTATAGGGACCATAAACATCCCATGGTTCGCTAATATTACAAATTTCCTAGCTGTGGGCAAACTACCTTCAAATCTGACATGTCACCAGAAGAAGAAGCTTATACATAATAAAAAAGCATATATATGGGAAGAACCATTTCTTTGGAAGCTATATAATGATGGTATGATCACAAGATGTGTACATAATGAGGAGATTTAATCTATTCTTCATCACTGTCATGGGTTGACTTGTGGAGGACACTTTGGGTATCAATGAACAAATTCCAAGGTTTTAGAGAGTGATTTTTATTAGCCAACAATTTTTCAAGATGCAAAAAAATTTGTGCAAGCATGTGATACATGTCAAAGGAGCGGAGATATGACCAAGAAGGATAAAATGCTTCAATTGAGTATCCTAGAAGTTGAAATCTTTGATGTTTTATGGTCTTGACTTCATTAGACCCTACCTATCTTCTAGAGGTGACAAGTATATATTATATGTGTCGATTATGTATCAAAACAGGTTATAGCACAAGCTTGCATTACTAATGATGCAAGAGTAGTGTAAAAGTTTCTTAAAAAGATTTTTTTAGGTTTGGTATGCCAAGAGCCATCATTAGTGATAGCAGTACCCACTTTTCTATTAGGAATATAAATATGTTATTGGCTAGATATAGGGTGAGATATAAAATAGCTACTTCTTATCATCCACAAACTAGTGGGTAAGTTGAAGTTAGTAATAAGGAATTGAAGAAAATATTAGAAAGAACAATATGCAAGTCGAGGAAAGACTGGTTAAGAAAGTTAGATGATGCTTTATGGGCATATAGGACAACATTTAAAACATCAATTGGTATGTCTCCTTTTAGATTGGTGTATGAAAAAGCTTGTCACCTTCTGATGAGAATACCAATATGATAAGGAATCCTAATTAGACAAGGATTCAAGAAGTGACAAGAATCCTAATACAACAAGGATTCAAGATGTGACAAAGAATCCTAATCCAACAAGGATTCAATATATAACAAGCAATCCTTATTCAACAAGGATTGAAGACCCTTTGACTTATGTGCTAAGAAGATGAAGGAAGCATGACATATGCTAATTCAAGCAATGTGGGCTCAAAGTACAAATCTGAATCAATCTGATCCATTTAGAGCACATGAAGTTAATTCTGGTCCAAAGCTTATTCATTTGGTACAAATTGAAGATTTAGGCCCAAGATGAAGCCCAAATATGTGTTATTTGGTCCACTTAGTGCTACATATGAATTTGGATGTGTTTAAGTCCAAAACATAATTTAAAATGTTTATTTTTAGTTAGGAATACTTTTCTTTAGCTTATTTTGCAAGCAAAATAATTCCTTTACTAAAAAGGACTTGTTTTCTTATCTTTTAGGAGTTTATTATCCTTATTTTTTAAGGATTTGTTTTAGTTTAGGTTTAGGGTTAAGAATTCTTATAAATAGTTTATTTTGTAGCCTATTTGGAGATCTTTTTCATCAATTAAAGTAAAGTGACGAATTTTTCTTCAAAATTACTTGGAGTTTTATTCTTTGAACTTTCTAAACAAAATAGGTTGTTAGATAGTTCACTTGTCTTATCAATTAGAACATCCATATCTAATTGTGGTGACTTCGTGATAGCTAGAGTTCTTAGTTGTTGGATAATTAAGGGTTCTAGTTTCCATTCGACTTGTTTCTTGGATGATCTAAGGTGTGGGTATCAATAGATTGTTGCGGGTTTTGCTTGTTAGATAAGCCTAGTTCGCATCACCTTCCAATAGAGATTGAACATAAGGCATATTGGGCAGTTAGAGTTTTAAACTATGACTTCAAAAAAGCATCATAAAGAAAAATGCTGCAATTAAATGAACTTAATGAGATTAGGCAAGCCGTATATAAAAGTTTAAAAATTTATGAAGAGAAAACTAAGTAGTGGCATGAGGCAATGATAAAAAAAGAAACATTTTGAAGTAGGAGAACAACTTTTGCTCTACAACTCTAGACTAAGACTGTTTCCAGGAAAATTGAAGACTATATGGTCATAACCTTTCACGGTATCCCAAACATTTCCATCAAGAGTAGTCGAGCTAGTAAATGCTTTAGGATATAGATTTAAAGTGAATGGTCAAAGATTAAAGAAGTACCATGGAGGTAAAATTGATGGATTCCATTAAGTGCCTACCTAAAGGACACGAATGATTAGTCCATGCCATGGTCAAACTAATGACTTTTTTAAACAAGCACTTTTTGGGGGCCCAACCAAGCTCTGTAACTTTAGTTTATACTTTCATTTTTAGAGTGCATTTTAATTGTTAATAACATCTGCATTTGCATGATATATTGTAGGAAAATATAAAGATTCAGTACTAATATATCGAGAGGAAGGAGAATGAATTGAAGGAAACCAAACAAAAATGGTGTAAGTTTAAAATTTAACTAAGTTATTTGCTCAATGGAAATTATGAAATTCTTGTTTAAATGATATAACGTGATTATGATCAAGGTGTGTGGAATTGTAAGAGAATTTAAAATGAAAATGTGTTTATTTTTGGCTTTTTTATGAAGTAGGCACGACAATGTGTGTTTAGGCACACAGTTGTGTCATCTATGCTCTTAAAAAAATTTTAGAAACAGACAGAGCCGTGTGTGTCAAATACACAGCCATGCCTGATCCATTCACTAGTCGAGAAAAATGTATAAAATCAAACATAGTTATACACTATTAAGCACATGACCATGGCTGATTACTATATATATGAAACAAGCAGACATAACTGTGTTAAGAAAGACACACAACCGTGTCAGAGGATTTTAAAATTTTTTGCCATAACACATAGTCATGTGTCTTTAAGCACACAATTGTGTGCTCCTGTTCTATTTTTACAAAACGATTTCCAAATCAAGTCTTTTCACTTTCCTTAATGAATTAGGGTTAATCAACATTAATAACCTATTATAAATTCATCCTAAACACCATCAAAACCTTACCACACCTCTAATTTTTATTTCTCTTCTTAAAAATCTAAAACCAAAAGAAACTTTCTCAACTCTTTCAACCCTTCTTAAAATTATAAGAAAGACAATTAACCATGGTGAGAACAAAGGGTGTGGCAACCAAGAGAGCTAGTCCTCCTCCTAAAAGATTAAGAGTTAGAGGGAGTTCCTCAAATCCACAATCAGAGGAGCAAAAGAATGAACAAGTGATTCCATATCCACGCATAATCAAATTCCTCAATGAGACAAAAAGGAAAAGGTATGAGGATGTGAGACATAGAAAGATTCAATGAAATCGGTATCTATGCAAATTCCCTTTAAAGAGTGTGGGTTTATTTGAAGAGGTTTGCATATATATATGGAGAATGGGTTGGGAGGAATTCAGGATAATAACATATCCAACTTATACTAGGCTAACATGTGAATTTTTGAGTTGTTTCAAATTTGATAAAGAGTCTAATACTTTAATTTTTAGAATGGGGAATGGCACATATGGGTTAGGATTAAGATAGGTGGCTTAGTGACGGCGATTGCCAAATATCATGGATATGACTTGTCCGGGATGGATTTTGATAAAGTAAAAGGGGTTGATATGATAGGCATGTCGATGATGCAATTGATGGGGCTTATTGAACATGTGAATGGGAATTATAGGTCGGTATGTAGAGTTCAAGAGCAAGCTCAGGACGAGGAGGAGGAAGAAGAGATAGTTGAAGAGGTTGATTTGGAGGATGTAGTTGAAGGAATAGACAATTTAGAGATACAAGTTTGTGCTTTTAATATGAATGTGGAAAGTTTGACCAATGAAGTTAAGGTACTAAACCGTAACCTCATAGTATACTTCCAAAGTCAAGGATTCATTCCTTCTTCCGATCCTTCTACACCTCCCGAGTCTCAAAACCCAAGAACAAGAATGAGTGATTAAAGAATTTGATGTTTTCCTATAATTTGAATAAGCTTGATTTTAGTTTTAATTTATCAAGGATTTTAATATTATGGTTTTTTTTAGTTTGTTTTTATTTTTATGTTTTTTTGAATGTTTATGTTTCATGCTTAAGTTTGGCATGTAAGGATAATTTATAATTGTGATTATGTTACTTTGTTTAAATTTATTTGTGCTTTATATATAAGTAGAGCATTAAGTTATGCTTTAAACTAGCAATTTATGCAAAATGAAACTAAAATTTCTTAAAATAATGATGAATTGCAATTATGTGGGTTTAGAACAATTAAACATATCAAATATAATGTGCTAGAACTGTTTTTTATATTGAAAATAGGTTAAATGATGAAATAAAGAAAATATTGTTTGTGCAGAACTGGTGTCTGTAGTGCAGAAATGGTTGTGTGTGATTTTACACACAACCATGTGCAAGTTAGTTTAGCGGGCATAAGCTTAGGCACAGCTGTGTGATCATTTGGCGTAACTATGTCCTTAAAAAACCAACTCAAGCATAGTCGTGTGCTTTGAAGCACATAGCTGTGTGCGTCTGCTCAAAATGAAAAAAAAATAAAAAATTTGTTTCTTTCGAAACCTATCACTAATTAGCAATATTTTATTTTCAAACATCCTTCATAATTAACAACAATGAGGACAATGTTGATATTAAATGTGGGGAGGGCTTAAATTAAATTTTCAAAAATTTAAAAATTTTCCTAATTAACTTAATTTTTTTATTTTGCTATTTAAATTTGAATAAGAATTTATTTTTAGAAGTTGAAATTTTTTTTTAGGGATGTTTCTTTTCTAGAACTATTTTCCCTTTTTGAATTAGTTTTGTTTTGTTTTTCTTCTTTTCCTTAAACCTTTAGGAATTCCCCTATTTAAGTATGTGCTATATATATATCTTGAGTAAAGAACTCTAAGTGCTATATTTTTCTATTTTTCTTGAGAATATTTTCTTTTCTTACAACCTTTCATTATGTCTTATAAGAACCGAAGCAAATCTACAATGGGTGGTAAGAAGAGCATGTAAAGAAGCGCGAAAATAAGTGAGTTAACTACAAAATGTAATGCTTTCTTCCCATTTACTTTGAAAAAGAAGGTAAGAAATTTCTTTCTCTTCTTAAGCATGAGTTTCGAATTCCTAAGTTCTTTAATAATGATATACTTATTGACATAGGACTTGATGAGGATATGCAACTATTATGTGATCAAATGGGATGGTCAAAATTTGTCAATTTAAAATTTGATACCTATTATGAACTTACAATTGAGTTTTAAACTACATTTAAGATTATTGATGCAAAAAAAATCAAATTTTTTCATGTAGGTTCTTTGGTAAGGAATGTAAATTTGACCATGCTATTATGTCTGAAGTGTTTGGGTTTCTTAAAGGAGGACTTATTCATCCTCCTAGTGATTTTAATGCAAAAGGGTTTTGGAGCATTATAAGAAGCAATAATACATTTAGTGAGGGAGAAGCTATGCCTAGTGGATTCAATAGAGATTATTCTTTATTGTTAATGCATAAATTCATGTCATACAATATTTTTAAAAGACAAGATAACTCTATAGTGATAATGAATGAATTATTTATGCTTTGGTGCTTATATTCTAACATTCGAATTTTGAGTATACACTTTGTTTTCCAAATTTTAAGACATGTAGTGCAGATAAGGAGGGCAACTATCTTAATAGGGCACATAATAACTGGATTGACTTTGTACTTCATAAGTAGAGATTTGAGCATGAGTGGTTTAGGAAGGTATAAAATGAGGATGTTTAATGCCAAAACTCTTATAAAAGCTGAAGTCATAATGGAATGGAGAATGTTGCAAGATCCAGACACTAGGAGTTGCTACTTATTGAGCCAATATGCACTGAGACAACTGAATTCACCATCTTTAAAAGATGAAGATAGCGATGAAGCAAGTAGCAACGAGGATTGGGAAAAATGAAAGAAATTAGAGGAAGAGGCTCATAACTGGCAACAATTCCATGATCGTTTGGAAAGGATGGAGCTAAGCATCAATGCAATTATTTATTAGGCACAATTAAACTTTGAGAGAGCCCTAAGTTACCATTCACAGCAAATTAAGAAGATAGGGAAAGCTATCAAAGCAACTGGTATAGTTGTTCCACCTTCACCACCTACAGATTCACCACATTAAAGGGGAGTTAATTTCTTTTCATTTAGTTATTTTAGTTTATGTTAGTTTTAATTTATGTTTTGAATGTCTTTATTTGAAGTAATTTGCATTTTAGTTAAATTAAGCTTAGAGGGGAATCATACATTTCATGCATTTTAGTTATTTTTAAGTTCATTCTTTTTATGAAGCATATAGATTTTTGGGAATTATTAAGCATAACACTTGAGAGTTTGCAACTTATTCATATAATAAGTAAGATTCATTATATGAGACTTTCTTGAAATAGTGCAATAATTTCCAATTAATGTTTTACTTGAATCTTTTAAGCTAGAAAAATAAATTGTTGTTAAGGATTTTTTTTATTTTTAATGAACTTAATGCTTACTTTCTTATTGAGTGATTGAACTTAGATTATTATTATTGTTGGAAGATGATTGTGAGTAAAGATTAAGATCTAGTTTAATGTTCATAAAATTCTTACATGTCTTGGAACCTAATTTCAAAAAAAATAAATTAATAAATAAAAGAAAATAAAAGTGAGATAGAGTATAAAACACACTCACTAAATGTATTATTAAGAGCTTATTTTGAAAAGTATCACATTTACATAAGCTCTATCTACTCTAATGCTTTGTAATGATTATGATTATCCAAAGGACCCTTTAAAGGTATCCACACTGAGTAGTACAGGAAAGGTGGGGGATCACTACAAATGGAAAACCTTTATATGCAATTAAGTAAAAATATGGAAGGGAACCTTGCATGTTAAAAATGTAGCTAGCTAGGAACTAGATTGATCTTTGCTTGCTTTCATTTTCTTTAAAATCAATAGTTTATTTTTATGAATTCAATAAGAAAGTTTGGTCTTCACATAGTAACTTTTATATCTTTAACCTTGGTTTATCATTTTAGTTTGTGGATTTTTATGTTGTTCAAGTGAAGCTAGCCAATGACTTTCATTTGTTAAGTGAATAAGAATTTGGCATAATTGCTTGAGGACAAGCAAAAGCTCAAATGTGGGGGGAGTTGATAAGTGCTAAAAATACCAAATTCTAAGCACTGCATTTCATGATTATAAATATAGGTTTTTATCATGAAAGAGCATGATTTAGGATTATTTGCATTAGTGTTAAGCTAGTTCGATGTTTTTAACATTTTATTCATTTTTAGTTAGTTTTTATACATTTTATATTGCTTTTATGTTATTTTTTGCAGCTTTTATCTTTTTGGAACTCTTTTTGGATGCAGGCAATAAAGAATTAAAGCTAGGAGAATATAACCAAAGAAGGGCAAAGAATCAAAAATAAATTGAAGATTGAAACACATGGCACGGTTATGTGCCTAAGCACACACGACCATGCCTGATTCAAGAAATTTAGGCTTCTGTAGAGCAAAGAAGACATGACTGTGCATAAGAGACACAAAATTTTTGCCTGATTGGTTGATAGACAGTTGGAATGAAGGCCACACAACCATGTGCGCATATGTTGTTTATTTTGGAAAGTAAATTTTTGGGGTTTCTATGAACCATATTTAAAGAAATTTTTTTTAGAAAAAGAAAGAGAGAGGTTGTTATTCTCTTGACAGAATTCTACTTTTTTTAATTTTTTCTTTTCAAGTTTAATTAGATGATTGAAGAGAACTTTATTTTTCAATCAAATTATTGGATTAAAGAACAAGAATTGAGAATCAAGAACACCATTGACAAAGTGGAATAAAGGGGTTTTTCTTTTATTATTCTTCTAAGTTCTAACTCTATTTAGTCATAAATGTGTTTGGATTCTTCTTCTTCTATTATTCTTTTCTAATTTCTATGAGAAATTAAGTAGATTAGTTAGTGTTTTAATGAACCCGGCTCAACATGAACTTAATTAGATTAAATTCTTAATAAAAGGATAGTTATTTCCTAAGAGTTATTGGACTTAATGCTTTTCGTTGGCTTGATCACCCTTTGAATTGAACTAGACACTAGGGTTATATTGAGAGGTTGATTCTAATGGGACAAATAATAATAATCTATTAATTCAAATTGACTTAGTTGAGAGACACTTAAATATTAATATTCCTTAGGAGATTGCTTTAATAAATTGATTATGATGGGTTAATCAAGCTAGTGAGAGCTAAGGAATTGAATAATTATCATAGTTTATTAGTTGTGAGTGTACTTGAGAGAGACATCGCAATTCTTAAGATGCTCCAGAAATGAAATAGTATTCACAATAAATAACAAATTGACACCATTCCTAGTTAAATTGAGTCAAGAGAATTAAACTCTAACATCTTTAATTATATAGATTTCATTACAAAATTTATATTGTTTTAGATTTACTTTGTTTTGTTTTGCTCATTAAAATTTTTGTTAGTCTAGACAAGCAAAATATTGAGAGTAGCTCAATAATTAACTCTATCTCTGTGGGAACGATATCTTTTATTACTACTTGTATGAGTTTGTGTGCTTGTAGATCATAGCACATCAATTAATTATTCTTTACATACTTGTGTGTTGCTTGCTACTTGCTTACTTACTTATATGAAATACATGTTAATTGCTTGATTTGTTATGATTAGTTATATTTGTTTTTTATTCATATATTTGTAATGTATGCGCACCAAATCCAACCATCCCGTGTCTTAATTATTAATGTCATTTAAATTGACCAATATTCAAGTATGGTAAGTACATCATTACAACCGAAACTAGGGTAATGAGATAAGCAAATATAAGCTATGCATAATCAAGAAATACAGTCCAGTAGATACTGACTCTTCAAACCCAGAATCTTTGACAGAGGAAGTGAGTTTACCAACTCATTTTCTATTTCTCGACCGTGGTCAAGTAGCGACTCCAAACTCACAGGGGCTGACTTCATAAGGCTATCCCTCCTACATTAATAACATTAAAAAGCAAAATATCCATGCTGCTTGTCTCTTGTGAGCCACAATCACCACTCACATACCACATGAGGTTTTAAGAAAATGTGCTAGCACACCAACATTGCTTTTGGTCATCCTATTTATGTGGATACTGATTGAGGATGTTACTAAATTGGCAACATCTTGATCCAATAAGAAACACTAAAAAGTTCGAGGAAAGGAGGGTGTCATCGGCGTGAACCCCCTCTCATCCTTCCAAACGTCTTGCCTATTTTTGTTTGTAGTAATATTTTGGAACCCTTTTTGAATTGATTTAATCGAATTGCATGGATGTTGTGAGGGTTCTTATGATTAAAATTTTATTTTCACTTTGTCTATGTATCACGAAACCCAACAATGTATATACTGTTTTTATCCTTTTTGAAAGGATTTCTTTACTTTACTAATGCAACACAGTCAATTCTATTTGTTAGAATAACTTCCATTGAGTCTCTACACCTATCCTTTTTTTATTTTTTATTTTATATTTATGAACCCCTTATTTATTTTTAGAAAATATGATCTGGCTCAAGATTGCCCATTTTTAATTCCAGGGTTTCTCTGAATTTTTCTTTATAACTTTGTTGATATATATAAATTTCATATTAGATTATATTTTTATTTTTTGAGTTTCTATATTTTATTCATATCTCTATACGAGTTGAGTTTAAAGTTATCATTTTAATTTTACATTTTTAGTCTGCAAAAAATAGTCATAAAGATATTTATTATGCTGCTGTGGTTTTTTATTTTGCCATGTATAATATTTTTCATCTAAAATTTATTATTTTTTCTATTTTTTTATTTTAATTTA
>CATIWM010013498.1:0-28996 GCA_949671775.1 Mallotus repandus | reverse complement strand
GTCTTTTCTCTTCTTTTGTTGCATCTAAATTTCTATGATTTTGTTTAGCTTTTTTGTAGTCTCCAAATATACTGAAATGTATCTTTGGATTATGCTAATATTGTGAAAGGGAATCTTGGAATTCCGTTCTGACCTTTGATGATCCTTTGCACAAAAATATTATTTTTGGTGCTAGCTCACTGTTATGTGGATAGCCCCTATATCCACTAATTAAACAAATAATATATGCTTTATATATTTTATATTTTAATTAATAAAAATTATTAATTAAAATTTTTATTACACAACAAGTTTAAGAAATAATAAAAATAATACTTAAAAATAGTATATCATCTGAAATCAAAACAGTATATTATTCGTGTAACGCCTACAAATGCATTTTCATTTATTTGCATAACATGCATATCATATAATCATGAGAAATACATGTAATATGTGTGATATTAAGTCCACAACAAGAATTAGAAAGTTAAGGGTTTAAATTGGTTAAACAAAAATAAAAGGGCTTAAATTAGTTTTGTTGTTGTTGTTGTTCCTATTATTATTATTAAAAAAAAAGGTTATACGTGGCTTTAAAGGAAGGAAGGAAGGAAGATTATCTTTATCTTCCTTCTCCTCCTCCTTTTTCATTGTCATCTTCTACTTGTATATAAAAAAAAAAGGTGTTGAATTACTAAGTAAAATTGAAGGTCTAGAATCATTTTCAGAGTATAATTTTCATCTTCAAAGGCCTTAGATATTTATTTGGTAAGTAATTTTAATATTTTTTGTTGAATTGAGTTAGGGTTTATAAGATAAAAAATTCGGGTTCTTAAGATCTAGTTTTTCAGTATAATTGTTTTGATTATAACTTGAGTTAGGAAGATTCAAATTTAGTTTTCTTTGATGATATAAAAATTTTGAGATGTCTACTACGAAACTTACAAAAATAGGGAAAACCTAGTTCTGCTGTTTCAATGGTCATTTGGGGCTGAACATTTTATTGCTTATCTTCTAACGATGGTTTGAGTATGGTGGATTATTTCTTAAGGTTATTCCTCTATACACCTTCAATGGAAGCAAAATCAATTTTAAATTATTCTAGACACATAGGGTTAATGATATGAAAAGTTTCATTTTGAGATTTAGTGTATAGAATTACTGGTGAATTTTTAAATTCACCTTATTAAATCTATTATAGTTGGCAGCTTCATATAATTAGATAGTTTAGTGATATTATCAAGCTAGATGAAGTTTTATTATTTTTGGGTGTTTAAAAACAAGTGAATTATGATCAGTTTCAGCTAAACCAAATGGAAATGAGGCTGATATACAAGTAAATACAAACAAGGAAAAGGAGCAATAAAGGTAAGTGGTTAACTTAATGTTCTATGTGAGATAACACAAACAAATAAATAAATAAATAATTATAAATTTATTTGTTAAGTTGATTGGATAAGAGAAATATTTATTTTCTAAATACTAGATGCTAAATTTTAATTATTGTGATATTTAATTATTATATTGATGGATGATTAATGTTGGGATGAGATTGTAAATGTGAATGATGTTTGCTAAATTCGGGTATCCTATTCAGTGGAGAACAACAAAATTTTTTGAGTTGTATCTGGAGTTTTATAACTTCAAATTGGTTGTCGTTGGTTCCTATAAAAAATTTGAGATGTTATTTACAAAATTGATAGAAATAGAGGAAGCTTAATTTTGCTTTCTTGATGGCCAATATTGACCATACTTTCAGTTGCTTAATTTTATTGATAGCTTGACCATGGTGGAATGATTTTAATGTTTCTCCTTCTATACATATCCAATTGATGAAAATTCAGTTGAAAATTAATTTAGACTTATAAATTTACTGATCTGGATAAAATAGTTTTGAAATTACTAATATGGAATTTTTGGTGTATTTTTGAATTTACACCATCAAATCTGCCATGTTGAAATATGGTATATGTTTGGTATATCTTGGGAATATTATTGTTTCCTTATATATTATATGAATTTCAACCATTTTTTTTAATGGAGGAATATGTAATGTATATGCAAATATAAGAAATATGGTTGGATGAGTATAAGGAGACAATTATTACTTGTGAATAAAGTTATGCTGTGTGCGTAATGGAATTCCCTTGAAATGCCATAACAAGGCTAAAGAAAAATTTTATACAAGATTATGGTAGGCTGTGTGCGAAAGGGGATCCATAAATTATTGAAAAGAACTTTATATATAATTCACAAGTTCGTTGTCATCCAAAAGAAAATATTATGTTACTATGACTATATACATATTATAAATGTATGGTTAAACATGAAATGGATTGATACTTGATAATATTACATGACTGAGAGTGTTATTTCTCATAGAATATTATGTTATTATTTACTGAGTTGTAGGCTCACTCATCTGCATTATTTTTCAGGACTAGAAGAACTGTAGTCTGTCTTGAAGGAACAATTGCATCAATTGCGCTAGAATTATGTCAGGTGGGTCAGCAGGAGGCCGTCCTCAGTTTTTCTTGAGCGTCTTATGCTTAGTAAACTTTCACATCTTGTATTAAGACTAGAGCATTGTATATGTATAATATAAAGAAAGATGTGAATTGCTTGAATCTGTGTGATATGTGTTACATATGTAAAATTGTGAGTTAAAAATTTGACATAAATAATTATGTTATGTGTTAGTCACATACATACAATGTATGCTTGGCATCCTTAACAGGTGTTACAGAGAATCTTCATGAAGGTAAAGAATCCCTCTAGCAATTCCATTTATAATCTTGTAACGCGTTTCCCAGTTCAACTGCATACTGTTGCTTTGATCTACAAGTTACGTTAGATTTAGAAACAAAAATATACTGTAATTGCTATTCTCTTAAATTGATAGTGTAAAATAGTACCAAATATGAAATGATCAAGGCTGCCATTGCTCACTAGCTCATAAACAAGGATCTTTTCTGCTCCTTCTGAGCAGAAACCTATAAGGCTTACAAGATTCTTGTGTTGGAGCTTCGCCACTAGCAAAATCTCATTCTTGAATTCTTCTTCATCCTATGTAGAATACCCAGATAGCCTCTTCACTGCAATTTTTTGTCCACTTGGCAGTGTTCCCTAAAGATTTAACAATCACCACAGTGCATATGTTAACATATAATGCTATCGAATCTTCGCAGTTATTTGAATAACTATAGATCTATATATGAACATTCATAATAAGACCATTTTGAGAGAAGTTATTGATTACCTAATAAACTGAACCAAATCCTCCCTGTCCAAGCTTGTTAGCATCAGAGAAGTCATCTGTTGCTGCTTTTATTGTGCTCAAGTCATATTGCAACGATTTCAACCTTTTGACTTCATCATCTACTGATAGATAGCAACAAAAAAGAAAATTTTTAAAAAAAAAAATCCTTTCCTGTAGCTTATATAGTGAAGAAGAAACACACTAATCATGCAAATAACTTACTTTCAGCTTTATGCTTAAGCCTCCTCTTTCTCCAAATGGCGCAAGCGAGTATGACTAATATCACTAGGATGACAGGCACAACAATTGCGATAACAGTTTTCAATGTTCTCCTCTTGTTTCCTGCAAGGCAGAGAATTTTGCATTAAGCACTAGTAAGATGCACCTTTAGTATATTATGCCGAAAACATATGCACGCGACCATATAAAGCCTACCCTTTGTACCTGTCACTGAAGGAGGAGAAACATCAACAGCACCAGGAGGAGAATTGCCTGCAGTTGGAGAAAATGATGAAGGATCAAAACTAGCAGTAGAATCATAAAACTTGAAATTCTCAAACCAGACTAGGCAGCTTGGTCTAAGAATTCTTCCACCTTCCTTTCCACCACTACACCCTTCCATTTCAACCATTCCTCCTTGTAGACAACTGTTGCAATCAGCCTGTGAGATGTCTTGGCTGCACTGCACCAACCCAAAAACATTTCCTGAGTTGCCTGTTGCAAACTTGAGACTAGAATTAGAACCTGAACTAGAAGCTTGTGTTGTGAGTTTCCCCATCAAATTATACAAGGTCTTATTGAACTGATCAATGTTTTCAGATACCCTATAAGGATTGGAAACACATTCTGAAGGGCTTATCTGCATCTTGCCAAAGATGTCGCGGTTCGCATATCTAATCATACATTCCCCACCCCCACCCCCACCCCCACCCCACATGATTGCTTCTTTCTGATCAGGACATTGCTTGATAATCCCCTGAACTGTAGAGTTAGTACAACTATAACATTCGTCTGAACCTTTGTCTCCTCTACAAAAGCCTAATGCATAAACTTTATCAGGTCCTTGGCCTAATGTAGCATTGTAAAAGCCATAATTAGCTATGATTTCTGAAGGCAGAGAAGAGAGAATTGAATTCAGATTTTTGCTGTAGGTACTGTTAGCAGAATAAGTGCCCCATTTAGAGCAAATCTCTAGCTGTGCAATTAAGAAACCAATATTCAAGATCATAGGAAAAATAACGAAAACTAAACTTGAAAACCCCATTTCAGGACTATGGCTAGTAACCATTTTTTTTTCCCCTTCATTTTCCCTTGAAATTTAAGCTTATCAGAATCAGTGGAGTCCAGGTGGTTGGCAAATGGGAATGCTGGAAAAGGATGGCCATTATTTTCATTTGTCACGAAAGACTTGACTGATTCTTCTTCTTGCAGAGTCAATGGAGGGGGTCATTATGAAGTAAACCAAAATTGTTGATTTTGCTCATTCCTTTTTCCACAAGAAGTATCCAACACGATGCACATTCCAAATAGCAAAATAACTAATATAGATTCAATTTTTTAGTAAAAAATATGAGAAATTTACCGCTTTGAAAAATTTTTCGGATTCAATTTGAATTAATTGAATTTTTTATAATTATGGAATAAATGTCAAAAATAATAATTAAAAATTATGAAAAATTACCTGTCAACAGTTAATTTAAATTAATCAAAATTTTTATAATTATGGAATGAATGTTGAATATAATTATTCAAAATTATGAAAATTATCTGTCAACAGTCAATACCTCAAACGAATGTTTAGAAAGCCTCACCATATATAACTACATACTTAAACTTATAATTTGTATTACTTTAAACATTTGTACACATTTTTTACTTTTTTAAATAATATATATTTTTTTTAAAAATATTTGAAGTGTTTAAAAGTAATAAAATTACACTTTCAAGTATTTGATAGAGAAAACAATAAACTTCTAAATTTAAAATTGATTAATTAATAAAAGTTGAAATACATGTGTTTAAATATATATTTAAACATTTATTTATTAATCGAATGTAATACACTTGATTTAAATTTAGAGAATTTGGCAACAAAATCTATATGGTATTATTTATATATTTTTTTATAACTTTGAATAGATGAAAAATAATAACACTTTATAAAAAAATATAATGAAAGAAATAACATTTTGAATAAACAAAATAATCCTTTATAAAAAATATAATGAAAAAACTTAATTTTGCATAACATATGATATATTTTTCTTAAAATATATCAAACTAGCAAATTTTTAAAAAAAATACTATTTTATTTAGATATCAATTTTTTTAATAATTTTCATAAATTAAAACAAACTTTTACAAAACGAAACAATAGTTTTTTTTAAGATCATGCTAATATGACTATAGCTCAAGATACTTGCCCAAGTAACTTATCCATCTAAGCCCAGAACACACAGGCTGGCCCAGCTCATTAATATCAATAAACAACTGAAAAAAAAAAACCCTAGATCCGACGGTCTAAAATCAACAACATAAAAACACAGACATATATAATAAGAAACCCTAACCCCTTCTCATTTCTCTATTTCTTCTTCCATCACTCTCCGCCTCTCTCCTTTTCTTCTGTCCTTACTTCAACACTAGACAGCTTGAAGATGGTGAGTGAACCTTTCTTCAGATCTCCCTCAAACGACGTCGTTTATTTTCTTTTCATTTTTTATAACCTGACGGTTTTATCTCTGCAATTTTTTTGATGTTGATGTTGCTGTTGCTGTTTGTTGCAGCCGTTCAAGAGATATGTGGAGATCGGCAGAGTAGCTCTTGTCAACTACGGCAAGGACTATGGAAAGCTCGTCGTTATCGTCGATGTCCTCGACCAGAACCGAGTATGTATTTTGTTTCGGCGTTTCTGTAATCAAACTTAACCGTATTATGAGTTGCTTAACGGACTGTTTGTAGCTGCTAATCGTCGATGGTTGTCCTATAGAATTAATTAATAATGCAGTGTGTTTAGGAGCTTTTGTTGGATCTTTTGAATGATTAGGGTTTTAGCTACTAATTAATACTGCTTTTATCTAGTGATGCTTATAGGATAATGGAAGATTACTTAGCCTCAGTTGTAATGTTTGTGTGCTTCTTTTGTTTAATTTCTTGGTATTTTAATTCTATATTCATGAATGGTTGTGATCTTAATTGTTGCCTTTTTTATTTTTGGTGTTGTTAGGCTCTTGTTGATGCCCCCGATATGGTGAGGAGCCAAATGAACTTCAAGAGGCTTCAACTTACTGATATCAAGATCGACATTAACAGAGTCCCAAAGAAGAAGAATCTCATTGAAGCTATGGAGAAGGCTGGTATGCACAGGAAATTTATATTTTTATTGGATGTACATGACTGCAAATGCTCGTGTAGTCCATCCATTGTTTGATTCTGTGTTTATTTTTTTTGTATTTCAATTTGATAGATGTTAAGAAGAAGTGGGAGAATAGCTCTTGGGGCAGGAAGCTGATTGTCCAGAAGAGAAGGGCTGCTCTCAATGACTTTGATAGGTTCAAGTTGATGTTGGCTAAGATCAAGGTTGGTGAGGAATTGTTTAGCTTATGTTGTGATTATCTATAAACTAGTTTGCATTTTGAATTGCATTTCTTTATTATCTAACATTCCATTCTTACTTAGTTTGATAGCAGTATGAAAATTTGTGATTCTACTCTAGCTGATATGCCCTCTGAATGTATGTGCTTGCAGAGAGGTGGATTGATCAGGCAAGAGCTGGCAAAGCTGAAGAAAGAGACTGCAGCTTAAAAGTTCTTTTTAAGTAGTTCTCAATTTTGTTATCGATACTTTGCAAGTTGTTCTTTTGGAATTTTATCCATTTGGTTTTTTAATTTACTTGGTAATTGAGAACATTCGAACTTCCATTATATGACAGATTTTGTAGTGAGTTCCGTTGTGCAACTTTTGGTTTGACAGTGTTCTTGATGCTTTATCCATTCTGATGTGGGATTTTATTGTGGTTATTTTCTGGTATTCCCTCTATGTTCTGCGATACACTGCTAGTATTAGCTTTTAGCAAATAAGAAGAGATTGGTGAGAACTGGGGTATTTTGTGTCATCGTCTAGAATTTTGTGGCTTTTAGCGTCATGCTTTCCCATGGTCATTGATACATGTTAATAACTCATCTCAATGCTTTCTAAAATTGCAAATTCCGGACGTTTACACAATGTTCATGCACGCACGACATCCACGGATTAAGGCTTTTAGGTAGCATGCAGAACTTTTGATTGAATGACATGTAATTAGAGTTTTAATGTGAGCCAACTCGAGTTATTTTAACTTTTGACTGATGAATGACTATTCATTTATAGATGTCAAGAAAAATCTGAATTCCAGGGATATAGTGTTGCATTATATGGCTAGAGCAATGATTGCCAGACTCTAAGGTTATGTTTGGATGGAAGGAAAGAGAATAGAGGATATAATGTTGCATTATATGTCTAGAGCAATGATTACTGGACTCTAATGCTATGTTTGGATGGAATGAAAGAAAATATAAAAAAAAATAAGTTTATTTTTTCTATTTTATTTTCTGTTATTTGAATTGAGGGAATGGAAAAGGAAAAGGAAAAAAAAATAGATAGTTAATAAATTATTATTGTGATAATTTATTTGTGAAATTTGAACTTGAATTCAAATTATAATTACTTTTAACTTTTTTTTCTCTTTTTTCTTCCTTTTTATTTTCTATCATCTTTCCAAATATGGAAAAATTACTTTCCTTCCATGTTTTCCAAGAAACTGTTTTTGCATAGCATCTCTGCAACTATTTCTACAAGTTTTGCAGGCTAAAGAAAGGACGACATTGGTTTTTATAGCTTATCTTTTTCTTACTCATTTTCTAATTAAATGCACATTATTAGCTCTTAAGGGTTGCGGGACTACAACAGATGGTTGGGCCAATGCCATATTGGCAAATGTGCCCTTCTCGACATTTCTGGTGTCGCTTAAATTCTACTTTTACATGCCATGCGCCAGCAAGCAAGGCAATGAAATAAATTCATGTCGCCAACTTATTGATTAATGATTTTATTAACTTCTTCAACTAGCTTACTATTGCAGAAATCATGACATTACACAACCACCTTCTTCAGTCAATTTACAGCGTATAATATTAATATGAAGGTCCTGGACTAGAAAGAAAATATAAGAATTTGATGAGGTTTCTTGTAATTTAGGCTGCTTAGTTGGTTTTCCCCAAAATTAGGAGACGATTTTTTTTTTCAATTTTATATATTTAATCAAAGATTTAGGTAGTTTTATGGGTATCTCAATTTTTATTTTACAAAGGAAAAATTGTAAATTTTGTAAATTCAAACAATATGTATAAGTGACCAATGACATGACAGCTGATTATATAGAAAGTGAAGTTATTTGATTCAACTAAGCATACAATCAATCACCAAATCAGTCGAAAATATTGACTTGTTATATATTTAGAAAGTTTAAACGCTAAATTTACAATTTTTTTATTTTATAAATAAAATTAATAATGTAATCTCACACATTTAAAAATTATATTTAAGATGTTAACCTAAAAGATGAAATCGAAAAAAATAATAAAATAAATCCAGCTAGTATTGGGGACAATTTTTTTTTAAAATGTTTGACTCATATAATAAATAAAATTTATGGACGATGTCCACAATATTAATGTCTTGCTGTAAAATAATAATAATAGTAATAAATGATAGGGATTCTTTAAACTCAGTAGTAAATCATTGCTGAATAATTATTCAGAAGGCCGCTACACATATTCTCATTTATAGAATTTGTAAAATTTACATAACATTATCCAAAAAATGATAATAAACATTGCAATGCTATATCTATATACACACTAATAACTGTTGAACTAGTTCCTTCAAAAAAAAAAACTTTTGAACTAGTTGATAGATGTTATTTTCGTTTAAATAATATTTCAAATTTGAATCATAATATATATATAGGTAGATTAAATTAATTTAAATTATATTTGAATTGAACTGCTTAATTAAAATTTAATTAATTTTAAATTCGAGCTTTTTTTTTTTTTATATCTGTTTGAAGTTTGAACTTGTCATATATATAAATAATATTGCCAAAAAAGAATGATTCATATTGCCAACACAGAATCAAACACTAGTGACAAGGAAGTTCTGAGAGTTACCATCTTTTAATATGGAGATCTTTGGTGTCTTATTAACAAATTATAACCTACCAAAGTGGCATTTGGAAGACCTTTCTTTTGGAAAAAAAATTCCACTCATGAAAGTCACATAGATGGGTGAGCGTTTACTTGATTTTTTTCCCAAAAAAACAGATAGTTATTTTTGTTAAAAAAAATTGAAAAAAAAAAACTAACAACCGTTGGAATCAACTAACAGGGTTGTTCTCACTTAAATGAGATCTTAGATTTAAGTTATGATATATGTAGTCGCGTTATATTAGTTATACACCAAAATTTTTTTAAAAAAATGAAGAAGAATGTAGAATTTGACTGTTATATGTATAATTTTGCTCAACAAATACAATCAAAGACATTAAATTTTCCCATTAATACATTGACCTAAAAAAATTTAGTCTATAAAGCATTAGACTTTCTATTGACTTCAAACATCTATTTTAAATTCTTCACCAAATGTTTAAACATCTCTAAAACTTTCCCTTACCAAATATAACTCTCTTTCTCACCCCATCCCAACCCCATCTCCTCTTCTCATTCATATCAGTTCTTGTTTTCATTTTAAAGCTATGTATGTGATTTGATTTGATTTGATTGTAAGTTCAAGATTATATTTGTAAAGGGTGGTCTGTTATCAAAACTTTGAGTGGTAGAACATGGGATTTAAGGATCTTCATCTCAAGCTCAAGGTATGCTTATGGTTTCTGTTCCTATATATATACTTTTCTTCCATATTTTGTATAGATCATGTGCATGCTGATTATAGTTTTGGGCTAATAACCAAGAGATTTTACTAAATGGGATGTTTCAATTCTTTCTTATGCTGCAAAACTTCCCCCACATGCTAATAATTTCCATCTTGGACTAAGACAAGTATTAGAACAATGAGTTGTTGAATCTTGATTGCTTTTGTACTAGAGCCATTGAAGTTTGTTAGTTAGATGTTGTGAAGCCATTATCAATGTTCATTTTGCTTGTGTGCTTTCTTGATCAAGGCATTTCGGCTTAGGCGCTTTCTCATAAGAGATGGAGGCCAGAAAAGGACTGATATGGCAAAGAAGCCATCATGGATGATGCCAATATCTCATGGCTATCATGTTGTTGAAGATCACTCATTCAGAGGAGGTTCAGATGATTCAGATTCAGACTCAGTTGTAGTTCAAAGAGAGCAAATTCAGGAGCTGGAGTTATGGTTTTTTGGTGTATTCGATGCTCGGATTGGCGATGGAGTCACTAAGTACCTCCAATCCCATCTGTTTGACAGGAACCCCAAAGAGGTAGCTTCTATGCACATGCATTATTTTCCTAACTATTCTAATGAGTCATGAGTATTACAGTATGTAAGATGTTGCAATGTTCATGGCAGTCTCAGATAAGAAGAAAGAGCAAAGAGACAATGCGAAAAGCTTATCTCGGAGCGAGAGCAAAGATTAAGGAGGCACAGAAATCAGAAGATGAGACATGGAGAGTGGGTTCAGCATCTGTGATGGTGATCAATGGAGAAAAACTTGTGATAGCCAATATGGGAGACTACAAAGCTGTGGTTTGCAGAGATGGTGTGGCTCATCAGGTGAGAAGTAAGCACCAGCAAACAACCAAAAGTCACTGGTCTCGCAGACTCTTTCCTGGTATGGAACACCTTCACTTCAAGCTACTTTTAAAATGTAACGACAACCCAGAAACAAGAAGTCCCTTGTTATGCCATAATATCCAGAAAAACACCTAATGGAAGCAACTCATGTAGCTCTATGAACAGTAAAATCCACAGCATTCTGATAAAGAATTTAGTGTACCTAACCTAACCCACTAGCTAGATCTATTTTGGAGC
Organism: Mallotus repandus; assembly: GCA_949671775.1. Lineage (NCBI taxonomy): Eukaryota > Viridiplantae > Streptophyta > Magnoliopsida > Malpighiales > Euphorbiaceae > Mallotus > Mallotus repandus. The sequence goes on along the minus strand of CATIWM010013498.1, from coordinate 17,709 downwards.
ATTTTGATTTAGGAGCTACTTGGGCTTAAAACAACAACTAGTATCAGCTTAATTGTTTCGGTTAATCAATCAAGACATGACAATACAGTTGCTGTTGAGTCTCAAACAGTTATTAGTTGGTCCGCAATTATTAGCTCCATTTTGGAGTTTTTCCCAGTAGCAGCTATTTGTGCTTACGGCAATTATTAATGGCTAAACATTTTCATATAATAATCTCTGTTGGTGCTCAAACGGCAATCAACTTAACCTCCATGGTTAAAACAAACAACCTCAGATGTGTTGAAAATCATTGATATAAATATAACTCATTCCATGTGCACTGGGGAACCGATACTGGGTGTTGTTTATATATCTGTTATAGTACGCGTATTGGAATGGAACTCCAGCAAAACAGTAAGCAGCAAGCAGTCAAAAGGCTCAGAGCTTGTGGTTGGAGCAGAAAGGATCGACCCTGATACCGAATTTGTTATCATAGCAAGTACTGGCATATGGGAGGTAAAAGAATATTACGACTTGTGACATTACACCAAGCGAGTAAAAATGAAAATTTAAGGTATGTCCACGTCCACTAATCTTCTCTTGAAAAACAAATTTGTCCAGGTGATGAAGAATCAAGAAGCTGTGAATCTGATTAGGCACATGGATGATCCACAAGAAGCTGCTGAGTGTTTGTCAAAGGAGGCTTTGATCAGAATGACCAAAAGCAACATTTCTTGTGTTGTCATTCGTTTTGATTAGCATATGCTTTCTTTCATTACTTTTCAAGATCATGTAGTGGGAAACCCCCAGGAGCAATAGAAAAACATAAGCTTTTTCAGTATGATGATTCAGGGAATTTTTGTATTTTTGCCAACTATAATAACACTTCTAATTTCATAGGTATATCTTAAGTCCCAACATTGTCTAACATCCCAAATCCTCATTGACACAATTTTACTTGAAGGATTGCATTCCATGAAAGGTTCCTGACAGTGACAATCAACTAAACTAGAAATAAAAACCTACTGCATACCAGTCCATACTCCAGCTCCAATAAATCAGATAGACACTTGGCCACCAAGAAAAAGTATGGGGTTTTGGGTTTTATTCAGGTTCTTAAAATTGTAAAGAAAGGGATAGATGTCAAGGTTCAGAAACAAAACCATGCAGTAGAAATCCCTCGTATGTTATTTGAATCTTCATTTGACAAATGCACTTTGTTTCAAATGGCTAAGCTTTCTGTGAGCATGCCAAGAAACCTTGGTCACAAACCCTGCTTCAAATGGACACTTTGTTTCAAATTGGTGTACTAGACAGTTCAAGAGGAAGCTGCAAACTAATTTTTCATATTAACTCTATGTTGAATCTTGTAAATACCACTCGTATAATCCACAGTTTTGAGCTGAGCCAAGGACAATGGAAAAATTAATCAATTCAATGGGAAGCCTGGAAGAGGATATTACAGAACTAATTCATCAAATAACTTAAAAATTTTGATCATAAATGTACAGAGATTAATTGTACAACAACAAAGTTAATAATCACTTTTCTTTCTTGTAATAAGACGAGGGCAATAATTTAACACAATCTGTAACAATTCACAACCTAAATGGTATAAAACAAGACAATCTTGTTGCTTTCTCACCTTTAAATTTAACAGTATTCACATTGTCAAGAAGTCAGCTTCTTTTCACTAGTCTTGCTCCGGAAAGGTGATAACAAGGAGAAATGGCGAGAAGCTGCAGGAAATTTGTTCATCTTAGTTACAAAACGCAGTATAAGAACATAAGACTAAGTGGATGATGAAATAATGAGAACTTACTCTTCTGTGGAGTGGTATTAGCAGTAGGGGTTTCATCTTGAGAGATTAGATTCTTCAATGTATGGACTGGGGGGATTACAAAACATCGTCAGTCAGCTTGCAGAATAGAATATTGTCAAATTTAAGGCATGAAAGTCTTTAGCAAGCTCTTAATTCTGAATTATGTTAATGTAAAATTTGAGGGATGTCACTTGTAGGATATACTATACACAAAAGCTGAGTAATGATTATTGTCCTAATAGAAAGTGAAATATAATACCTCATCTGAACCGATATAATTTTTTACGCAAAATTTACCGATGTCAAGTGGTACAGGTCTTTCAGACAAAGGGTTCTGGAATATTGGCCACTGGGTTATAAATGTATTCATGATGATTTAGTTACATTTAGTGGACCTTATGTATGAGCAGTTACCAGAACTATTTCAGACCTTGCCATTCGTTAGAGAGTAAAAATGAGAGGATTATGATGCTTTTACCTTCACTAGAAGAAGCAACATTTACAACAGCATCATCTGCCTCAGAACCATTCATGCTGACATTATCTGATTCAGCATTGCGGTCACTTGTAGTATGACTCTTTTTTCCAAACTTCAGCAGCCGTCTAAACCCTTTTGATGATTCCTTCGTTTGAGGCTTATCCAAAGCTTCAGGGATCTTTTCTAATTTGAAGCCTTTAGGATCAGATACATGAGCTTTGAAAGTCTCTGTGCCTGTTATTGCTGTCTGCAAGCTTGTTGGAGGTGCTTTGCCATGGTCTGAATTTCTAGTAGATGGATCTTCCAATGAAGAGACTCTAGCAAAAGGAGCCTGGTATGGTTCTTCAGCAATAGTAATGGTTGAAAGCTTTGGCAGTTCCTTCTCTATGTTACTTGCACTTTCAGTTGTGGCCTGACAGCATAAGATTTTACATGAAAACATTAAATCATTAAGCTTTTAAGTGTCTCCATTAAGACAAAATCTATGAATAGGTATATTATAATTCAATAATAAAACCATTTCACATGTTTGCCAAATGGGAATTCTCCAATATTTTGTTTACTATATTATATTTTATTTCAAAATTATTAGGTGTGCACGCCCTCATCAAACAGCAAGATGAACTACGAGCTAAAGTGAACATTAAACATCAAGGAATTAAGGTGCAAAAAACATTCATAACAAAATCTATGTAAAACATAGTTGGGGCCACATAAAATTTTCCCTGCCGACCTACCTTGTACGCACTGGATAACACTGGTGGTTGGTTCTCACTGGGTTCTTTGTCATCAACTCCATCCATAGTAAGCGGTGAAACCGGTGCTCGAATAGCTGCATAGTTTGACACTGTCCCAGTTTTCTCTCCTGTTGCATAACCACCGGATGTGTGTACAGCAGGAATAGAGGGCTTCTCACATTCTTGCACCACAACAGTTTTCTCAATTATTGGGTTGTCATCCCCATCGCTACGATGTGAAACTTTGTCATTGTTCCTTCTCAGTTCAGCACCTTCAGGATTGGTATTAGACTTGCCTTCATTCACCTTCAAGTTCATTTCTCTTGCAGCTGATTTTCCATGGGCAACATCAGGTGCCTTTGTGGTTTTAATTTTCAGTTCTGGGAGAGATGCAGTCTTGTTCTTATCATAGTTCACAATTGCAGATATTTTTTTGCTCTCAGATAAATTTGATACTTTAGGCTTTGATACTGGTTCAGCATGTCGTGGCTTAACTGAAGTAACGTGATTGCTGCTGCTTATTTTAGGCTCTGATAACCTTCTGATTCGAGCCATGGATGCTTTTGCCTCAGGAGTTGTACCACTGTTCTCTTTCTTAGGATCAGGCAATGATGATACTGACCGGCTCATCCTATTTCCAGCTGAGAGACTACCGCTGCTCAATTTGCTGGGTTTAGAAGCTTTAAGAGAGTCATTAGATCCTGCAGAGACAGTTCTCATAGGGAACCTTTGTAAAGGAGATACTGATCCAGGTTCTGAATCACTAAACTTTGATCCTTTATGAGGACTTGGAGAAAGTTTAGAAGGTAACTGTTTTCTAGTTTGAGCAGAATTAGAGCTGCCTCTGGCAGCAATTCTTTTTTGCCTCTCTAACTTCAAAGCTTCTAGACGTTTTATCTGCTCCTCTTCCTGTGAAAGGAACAAAAAGAGATTCAACAGAAAGGAATTAAGAGACACAACATAAGACCAAATATGCTACCTGTCCAATTTTCTGCGAGTGTGAATTTTTGAAGTATGGAGGTGAGTGCTCATTGAAAGGACAGGAAATGTACCTTCTCTTTCTTCATTTTCTGAAGATCAGCTTTAAAGGCTCTTAGCCTCTCAGCACGTGCCTTAGCTTCATCCAAAGGACTCAACTTTGAAGGTTTCCCTTTCCTTATTGGTCCCACTGTCTTCTTCTTATCTGAAGCATCTGGAATAAGTTTTGATTTCCGGTCCTTGTCTAGTTTTTTTGTGCCTTGCCCGACACTAGTTGCTGCCTCCTTATTTTTCTTACCACCATTTTCAGCAAGAACCTGCATTTCATAATCTATAGCAGGGTCATAGCCAATTGTCCCCTTGTCTGTTCCACGCTCAGGCATCAAACTTAAATCATCTGGCTCATATTTGTCCTGTTTAACAACCCTGTTAGCTGAGTTGTCAGCCTGAGATGATGGGAACTCAGAATCCATGTCAATTGCATGTCTTCCATCAGTTCTAATTTCATCTACTGACCTCAAAGAAACCACATAAGAATCGTCATCCATATTTTGTGATAAACTCCTATGCAAATCCTTGTTTACGTGCCCAAATCCATTTATGACCAGTGGGTCTGATGGTGAAGTCATATGATCAGACTGGTTTTCTCGTCTATGCATCATAAAATCATCATTTGCGGATCTATATCTACCTCTCCTTCCATCTACTTCTGCAGATTGCATATTGGATTGACCATCCATGAAGCTTCCACCATCACTAGTTCTTCTTGACATCAATGATGCATCATCTGAAGACCTAGTCATGCGGCCCCGGTTTCCACTAATTCTCTGCATATCTGTCTTAATCCCTTCCTGATTACCACCTACATCTCGCTCATCAAAAAGTAAAGGATCATGGCCTGAACTTTGTCGCCTTTTGACTCGAACATCCTTTTCCATTGCAAACATACTTTTATCTACAGCATGTTCAGCTTCATCAGCACCTTTTAGTAAATAACTTTGAAATGCCTGCCAGTGCCCACCATCTGCCTCGTTCCCGTTAACTATTCCTTCCATATCAGTTGAATCCAACTTATCTGTGGATTTGACATGTTTAACTTTCCTTTTTGAGGATCGTAGAGAGTTCTTGTGCTTGATGCTTGCAGTAGTTGCCGATAAATCTGCTTCTTCCTCATCAGTTTCAGAACCAGATGCCGACTCTGATTCACTACCTGATGATTCCTGCCTCTTAGAAGTGATATAGTTTATGTTCCGAATAACAACCATCCCAGATTTTTTTTTACTTGTTCTACTGGACTTTCTCCCTGGTTCTTGATTTCCAGAAGCTTCCTTATCCATCTCCACATCCACCTCCCCAGTTTCAGGGTCAGTGTTGCCATCCCCACTGTCCATAGAGTGCCTTCGCCGAGCCTTTCTTTGTCCAGAATTAAGTCTCATTTCTTCCCCCGATGGATATGGTGGCTGAAAATAGGGGCCGTTTCCTGGATAATTCTGAAAGTAAGGAATTCCTTGCATAGGATATCCTTGAAATACTGGCATTGTCCCAGGAGGAGAATGCATGGGCCAAGGGGGATACATAGGATGTGGAAACTGGCCTTGAAAATACTCTTGATGGCTTGGAGATGGTTGTTGATCCCTGGAAGGAACATCTAGTGCATACATATACAATTTAATTTTTAGTTAAACACTGAGCAGGGGGAAAGAGGACAAACAAAATATGATGCTAAAAATATAATCACGATACCAGTTTCACTAAAGGAAACATAAAACCGAGGAACTCTAAGCAAGTATAAGCTACACATGCTTAATGCCAAGAATAGTTATGCATGACTGCATTTTTTGTTTTTATAATATGCAAACACTATATTACGAACTTGTACCTGCACTTGAGTCGACACTTGCTTTCCCATTACTCTCTGGAGTTCCAGGCCACTGCTTGTTAATTGCACTAGAAAGAACAATTCCAGATGCATTCATGGCAGAAAAGTCTGACCGGCTAGCTTCAGCTGCTTCAATTTCCACCCATTGACCAGTTTCATGCTTTTGTTTCCACAAGTCCATAAATCTCAAGCATGCATCCCTGTTGAGAGTGATGATCAAAACTACACTAGATGCAATTCACTAAGTACATATTTTGCTACAAACCCAATGGTGGTAGAAAATATTTTTATAATCTAAAAAACATAAATATGATCAGGACAAAGATATACATTAACCGTGTGGCCCCGAAACTTTCAGCAAATGACATCAGAGGTGCCATGTGATCAATGTCATAACCAGCAGCTACAGCACGCGCAAAGGCCATGCCTTGTTCTTTCTGCAGCACAGTTTTGCGTGTCTCCAGAACTTTCATAAGCTGAACTCTAATGATACAAACCAAACAAAATTTTGATTTAGTCCTTGTTTTAGCAAGCAATGCAAACCAATATATGAAAGTTGTAAAAACAATAGCACAAACAATGGTAGCACTTTGCAGTCACAACAATCCCAAATTCAACATGACATTTAGCTAGCCACGCATGATAATACACAGTACATACTTTGAATTCCCTTCTTGTGCTGCAGATCCATTTGCTTCAGATGGGTGTGCACCAGGCTGCCACGTAACAAAGAGAAAAAATTAGAGAAGTTTAATGGATAATAAAACAATGATGATTAGTGTACATGTACCTTGTAAAGGACAATTGCTTTCTCCTCGTTAGAATCCAGCAGAGGCTTGCTACCTGTCCAAAGGCATCTAGATTAATTCCTCCATCAATACAAAAATGACCAAAGCTAGAAGTTTATCTTTTCAGGATCTAGTTCTTAGAATATAAAACAAAGATAAAGGTGATTTATATGACACATTAGATTAAAAAGTCCTAGAATATGCAAACATCACATAATGTACCATTGGTAGAAGCAGAAATAAAGCCTCTAGATAACATATTATCAAGTTCATCACTCCTCCCACTAGAGAGAAAGAAAGAGAAATGGATTGGGAAGGAAGAAAAACCAGTTGACATGAAGCTTAGAACAGTATACTGAAATAGGAATGTAAATAAAGTTCATTTAATGATGAACAACACAGCAGATGTATTCACTAAAAGTACCTTCAACGTGCTCCACAGGTTTTGCTTGATGATCTTCTACCTGTGAAACCAAAAGGCAACTGGTATTCAGTTATAGGATCTGACTTCTTGATGATACCTTTCTTTAAGGTTTTACTCACCATGTTCAACCCTATATCATTGTTACTTTGAATGGCAATTGCCTCCTCAATTTGCAAGATCTCAGATTCTAAGGTGTACACCCGCTCCAAGATCTCTGGAGTGCTCACAAAACGAACAAACCTATAAAGCCAGAACATATCAGTCCGCAACATCAGTAATTATTCTTAACATGCTGAATGTGAAATTCATAGTCATGATTCCAGGGAACTGTTTATCCAGTGGTTATGTTGATAATGAAATTAGGATAAAGATTGTAACTAAAACAATTGAAAAATCCACCATCCTCCTATTAAATTATTACAGGATCCAGTTTAATATAAGTTCAGATATTCCTGCCCTTCTTAAGTGCCAGTCTCAAAGTAGAAATAAAGACTTCTGTTAAGTAATAAGTAGACTATCTAGTCCAGAAACATGACAAATAAAGGAACGCCTATCCTTCCTTAATAATCTCTGTTATTCCAAATTTGTCAATTAACCCTTTAGCAACAAACTTTAATATTGGTCACCATATTAGCTTAATAGAAATCAGTAGACAATATAATGATAATATCTGCCCGCAAACCACAACAACAAACAAAGACAAAATAAGGGAGAAATATGAAATAACAAGGCCAACCTTTCAACTGTTCCTTTAGTGAACCATGCTGCATCACTTCCAGGGTCTGGCTCAAGAATAATTGAGTAACCTCCTTTGGTCATCTGTTCTTGCGCAGTTTTCAAGTGGGCAAGAAATGGATTAACCAAACCAGAAGCTATTTTCTCCGTTTTTCCATTGGCAGATATAACCAACTCACACCTGAACACAAAAATTCAAGTTTTCATACTCGAAAATGCAAAAACCACAACTGAGTTTTCCTATTAAGGCCCTCTAGATACTCATATCACATTCAATAGCACTTTAGCACCAGAGCACTCAGGTCTAAAAACTGAAAATTGCATTTATAATTCACCAAGAAAATTGAGAAAAGGTCAATCTTTTATAGCTTCTCATTACTGACATAACATATATGAAATCCTACCATTTCAAGAAGCCAAATTGAAGTTCATCAAAACAATGTCATCAGCGAACACTTAACAAGAGATAATGAACATTAACCAAATACTCAAATGAAATGAAAAAAAACACAGTGAAATAGTAAAATTGAGTATGTAACAATATCAAACACCATAGAAATGAATGCATATATACTTGTCACCAGCTCAGATCGCTTACAAAAGAAGTAGCTTTCCAAAAACAGAAATCACTTACAGATAAATAAATAAAAAGATTGCTGCTTTCATAACGTTACAAGCTAAATGTATATGCAAATTAACAATCACAAGAACAAGAAATGACACCAACACAATTAATATTATACCTGGTCCGAGTTGGTGTGAGTTGAAAAACAGCTGACTGAAGGCGAGTTGAATACTTCATTTTTCTTGGTTTTTTATTTTTTTTTTATGGTGGGCTAAAAGAACCGATCTTTAGACTCACCTCAAAAACCCAAGATCAGAAAAAGAAACCCAGAAAAAATATCTAAAGATTTAACATTTTACACAAAAAGACACAGAGCTGAAGAAAAGTAGAGTTGCAGTCTTGCAGAGAAGAGCCCAAAAGAGGAAAAGCGTTTCAGAGAGGAAAAAGAAAGAAACTTTGGATACCCAAAACTGAAGAAGAAGCAGTAGAAGAAGAAAATAAGTGACGTTATTATGATGTAAATAAGAGAAGAGATTAGGGGTATAACTGGGAATTATGATGTAAAGTTGACAGAATAACTGTGGTTTATGTAAGAACTACAACAGGACAAACATTGTATTGTGACATGTGATGGTTAAATTACAGACATAACCTTGAGAATTTTCAGCTTACCGTTGGATCACTGCCCAATTGCTTTTGGTGGTGGACATAGTCAAATGCCTCTCATTTCATCTGAGAGTGACCATTACCATATACAATAAATACCACTCTTATTAAGTCTTAAATTTATTCTATTAGGTTAATTTTTTTATTATTAATTATAATTTGATCTGTATAAAAAATTATTTAAAATTTTAATTTTTGACATATCCGCTTATTTGTTAAATTATTTTTAAAAATTAATTTATTAACATTAAACTCATCCACAATCATAAAAAATGATGATATTTTTATCACTTACTTTAAGAATTTAAGAACAAAATATTAAATTATTTATTTACAACTGTTGAAATCAGTTGATAAAATTTGTTCTCTTAAGTGTTTTTTGAGTTTGAATTGTAGAATATGCATTTCGTTTTAATTAGTTGTTAAAATATTTTAGTCACTCTTGTAAATTTATTTTTATTCCATTGAATTAGTTAGAATTTATTAATTATTTTTAGTTAATTGAAGTGATTAATTTTCCATTACAAAGAAAAGAGTGAGAGGAGATGGAATTTGAATCTTGTTCTTCTCATATGAATATTCATAATTTTTGTCACTTAATATACTCATAGGAAGTGAATTCAATAAACCCTGAATACTAATAATTAATAAAAAAATGTTGAATTATTTGTCATGCTGGAGTACTATGCTCAATTGATAATGTTGCTTTATTTGATGTAGTTTGTAGTTGGAGACAACTCTATGTGCGAATATTAAATTCAACTAAATTCTTTTAATATTTAGTTGAATTTAAGAAGCTGAATTTACAAAATTTTCAATATGGAAATTATTGTCCATGTTTCACTCAGCTAGAGGTGAATTTATATAAGAGATAATATCTTGTTAAAGAGTATAAAAAAAGTGCTGACAATATGGGTGTGATGCTGGAGATTGAATAATTAAATAATAAAAGAAATATATGATATTAAAAAAATTATTAATTTAATTTTTGGACATAATGTGCAAAATGATTCTGCCCACTTTTGGAGTCCACAACTAGTTCCTGAAAAAACTCTCTTTTTATTTTTTGGAATAACTAGTTCCTGAGAAAACTCATAAAATTGTTTTTATTAAAAAAATATTTTACCCGAATCTATTAAATCTTCAATTGAATTCACATTACAAATTCTAATAAAATATTTTTTAGATATTAAAAACTATAAATTTAATTTATAATTATTGTAAGTGAAACTCTTTAATTTTTTTTAAAAAAAAACATGGGCATGGCATGAAATTGAGGTATATTAACGTAGGCTACAATGAGCTCGAGCATCTAGTTGCCATGCAGCAATATTATCCGATTGCCTCATTGCCAAGATGATTATGAATGATTGAATAAATTATTGGCTCTATAATCAGGTTTTATTTCACTTTTTTTTTTCACTCTCTATGATCTGAAGTCAAGTATTCTCAATCATATCAGGAATGCCTTTAATGTGTTTTTCCAAATATACTTGAGTCTCATTGGAGTGGAAAGAATCTGATTTTTGAAATGAAAGGTTTTGAGTTTAAAGTTCTCATTTATAAAGTTGTAATATTACTAAAAAAATTTATTCAAAAGTAGTGATGAAATGATCTTCTATATTATTTTAAAAAAAATTACTAAAACTCTTAAATGTTATCGGTAATTAATTTTTTTCATAAATAAGAAAAGTTAGAAAAAAATATGGGAGAATCAAAAGATTTGTGATTCAAAGAAATATATATAGTGTTCTCCATTATGATGAATGAATAGTAAAATATAGCCCCAAATCCAATATGAGTTATGAAAAAAGAATATGCATATGAAAATCTTAAAAGAAAAAAAGCAATTCTACAGCCCAATCAACGAAAACATAATAGTATTAAAAAAAATAGAACTTTACCAATCATGAATAATAATCATCAGAACATATAATAAAAAAATAAAAATAAAATAAAAAAATCTTGGACATCACATTTAATTAAAGTTGAACCATGGCATATTCTTTTTTAAAGTTATAATCCATTTAGGGAGGACAACAACAGTTAACTATTACAAACTATCACTAATACAACATCAGCTAAAAAAAATTATAGAGATAAAGTTAATTAATTAATTTATATATATTGTGAGGGCTTTTCTAATTATATTTATCGATTTAGTTCAATTGCTTTTTTTTTTTTGCCAATATATATATATATATATAGCAAGTGGCCACTTTCTTTGATTGTTCTCTTCTTTGTAATTTTTTAATTTGGATTGTAGGTCCATGTGTGTTCCCATATCATTGACATGCAGCCGATCAACTGGATTTAATTGATTATCTGTTTGCAAATAATTTGGATAGTTCAACTTTTTTTATATATAATATAAAAGAACTATAGTCATTGATGCGTGGTAGGTCTACTTTTTAAATTTTAATTATTCATTTTTCTCTTAGTGAAAGGTTTCCTGTAAAAAAGAAAAAGAAACATGAAATCTCAAGGGAAAAATAAAAATCCTTTGGTAAATGCTTGAGGTCAAATATTAAAGGTTTTTTCTGTTGAGGTGGAGATTTCACTTATTTTTATTTTACTATGCTAGAACTAATATTCTATTAATTTTGAAAAATTTAATAGTAAATATTTTGAGGTAAATAAAAGCATTATTAGTAAAATACGAACAACCAGATCATTATATATATATAGTTACAGTAAATTAATTATGAAAATATTTTTATTATTTTTACCGTTTTACTCATATTAAATTAAATTAATTAAAATTTATTAGATATAAAAAAAAATGGGAGTGCATAGTTGTACTCTTTTACCTACCTTTTGTCCCATACATATATATATATATATATATATACCACACTAGTAAGCAAAATAAATATGCCCCTAAAGAATATTAAGGGCAATCAAATGTTTATGCTGTGGTGGGTAGTTCATTCCACCTTATAATAAGATATATTTTAGAATTTGTACATTACATTATACTTATTTATTTTGCCTTGAAGAGAAAAATTGTCAAACTGTATATGGACCCTCCTCTCCTCTACTACTTTCTTTTTATTTATTTATTTTTGAACAAACTACTTTCTTTTATTATAGTGACACAACAACAAACAATTATGATTTGTTGTCACATTATGGATAAGTAAAGTAGCAATTCATGACAAGATAGTTACAAGAAAGAACTGTGTTAATTATATATGCATTTAACAGCTGGGATTTTATAGAAAATGAAATTTGCAGATTTGACATTTTTGGTTAGTGATAACTTGATTTATAACAACAATATTGGCCTTTTTTAAAAAAAAAAAACCAACAACAACAACAACAATTGTGGCTAATGGATGAATTAAGCTTTGTTAGCCATCAATCACAGCCCAATAAAGTCACTTCAAGACTTATTTATTTATTTTTGGTTTATTTACATTTATAATTGATGAAAAATTCTAACTCACTTTAAATATAGGAATAACCCATATCTTATCTCTTATATTTTTATTTTTTTCTTAATTTATCTCTTTATTTTTATTTATATAAATTTAATAATTGCACTTTTATTTTTTTCATATTAAATCCTTATACTTTTATTAACCCCTTCAATGAATATAATTCTAAAAATTTTCATCCATCATGTTATAATTTAGTTATTTATATTTATTTTAAATATAAAGATCATAAAAATGATATTAAATGCCAAATACTTTTATGCAAATTAAATATAAATTATATAATTATAATTTATTAGTAAACAAAAATTGTATCTAATATTATAAAAATAAAAACTTAAGCAAAATTTTACAAAAATTATTTAGTATCTAACAAAAATTTTATTTTATTTAAAAAAATTGTATCTAACAAAAATTCTATTAAATTATTTATTTAGAGTAAACTAAAATAAAATTTAGTTGAATATTGCTTAAGTTTTTATTTTTATAATATTAGATAAAATTTTTGTTAACCAATAAATTATAATTATATAATTTAAATTTAATTTTCATAAGAGTATTTGGCATTTAATAGTATTTTTATAATCTTTATATTAAGAAATAAGTTGAAGAAAATTTTAGAATTATATTTATTGAATGAGTGAATCTTGCTAAAATAAAAGTAAAAGGATTTAATGTTCCTGAAAATAAAGTATAAGGGATTAATGTGAACAAAATAAAAGTTGAGTGAGTAAATCAAGAAAAAATAAAAGTGCAAGAACTCGGTCTATACAAATAAAAGTGGAGGGAATCAAGAAAAAAATAAAAGTGCGGGAGGCAAAATATGGGTTGTTCCTTAAATATATTATATTTTACAATGGATTTATAATATAAAAAATATTTTATTTTTATTGATTAAATATAAAATACTTAAAAAAGGAATTTCAACAATATTTTTTGTAAAAAACTTATAGAGAAATCTATTTTTAGTTTTATAATATTCGGATTGCAAAGATGTAATTTTTTTTCTTTTAATAATTATTTTTAATTAAAGTTTGAACTCAACCTTCAAACATAATATAGCATAATTTCATACACAGATAATGGATAAAATATCATTTTTAGTTTGAAAAAAATGTATAGAAAAAATAAAAAATGACTCACATTTTCATTTGTTAGCTAATAACCCAAAGAAAACTGTGGATGATGCGTCTTCTTTATCAACTTCCCCACATCAGAAATGCTCCTGAAAACCTCTCTTTCACCCTCATATTTTCTTGAAGGGCTAATTCCAGCAAGCTTAGAGCAAATCCCATTAATAATACCATCTTCACGTTTCTCATTATCATCATCATCTTCTTCAGAATCCAACAAAGAACCAATTTCTTTAATTGGCAAGCAATTCCAAGCGTGGGATCCTTCTAAATCCTTCTTACTTGTAGGTGAAGTCACTGCACTACTTTTATCATTCATCTCATTAACTATCATAGCAGGTTAAGAGTAGCTGTTCTCGATGTCTTCTTCTTTTGTAAGGGATAACACTGCATCATTAAACGTTGAACTAGTAGTAGAATATGAGCCGAAAGATGAAGCTCTCGAGGAATCAGAGGTTGCTGATGAAGGAGATGATGTTGATGAAGAAGAAGGTGGCGGTGGTGATGATGATGATATTGCGAAATTTCTAAATCCTTGAATCTCTTTTGTTATTTTCAGAGCTTTTAATCAAGCTTCTTTTAGTTCCTCTCCTCCATCAAGGAGTGTAATTATATGATATGATCTCTTTTGCATGTTAGCTCCCCAGTTAAAACCGCAAGATACATCTAAGTGAGATTATATATAGAGAAAATATATTGGTAGCGGTGGCTAGCGGACCATGAATTTACCAAAACGGATACCTACTTAAATAATATTGCCCCCTACTTATGGGATAATATTATCTTTTAAAAAAATTATCTTATCATTTTGCGACTTGTTTCATCGCGAACCGCCACATCTATCATCACTCTTATATATATATATATATGCATATGTTTTTTTTGTCAATTGGAAACACTTGAGATCTCGTGGCCCCAACGAAATGAAGTGATAAACTTCCATCAATATTGATTAAATGATAACAGAGAGATTCGAACTTATTCAAAATCAATCGGATCATATGCGATCGGCTATATATATGATATTCTTTTTAATACATAATTAAAAATTAACTGAGGTTTGCTTGTTGCTTAATTACCCTTTTTCGTCTATGTATGTGAATGTTCCCAACTCTTCAATTATCTCGCTGTGGCAATAAAATTCTTCAGGACCGTGTGTTAGTAGGAACTTGAGAAGTACCAATGATTTATAAGATTGCCTCCAGTCTTTCCAATCAGTATTATGAAATCTGCAATATCTTCTACTTATCTTAGTATCCATATATATATATATATATATATATATATTGCATAGACACAGAAATATAAATTATAAAAGTTCCAAGTGAAATGCAGGATTTACCTCATATGAAGAACATCAACAATTCTCCAATAATCATCCACCTCATAAGATGCCTCAGCTATTCTAGTCATTATTTTAGCATTTGGAACCCATGGATCATTGTTTGTTGGTTCCTCAGCCAACCTTAACTCATTCAAAATTAATCAAAACCAAATTTTTATAATAGATATTTACATATTTTTTTTGTTTCTAGCATAAAATTTTTTCACTAGTACGTAAAATTTGAATTCTGATGCTCATTTCTAGATAGTACGTACGTTATTGACTTGTTGTAATAACAAAGATAAATATATGAAGTGAAAAAAAATGATAATAATAACATAGAAAGCAGTGTGAATAACAGAAGGGGAAAAATATTAAAAGGCTTACAATTCAGCTTGACTAACATCAGTAAAGGCTAGCCTTGCATTTTTTTTATTTTTCCAGTAGAAAAGAACTTGCTTGCTTCTTGACTTGGTTCAAGAACAAGGTTCCCACATATAACTAATAAGAACACTTTGGTTTTGACAACTTAATTAATTATGTTTAAGTGCAGAGGAGAATGTTATCTATGGTGAAGTTG
Source organism: Mallotus repandus (assembly GCA_949671775.1). Taxonomy (NCBI): domain Eukaryota; kingdom Viridiplantae; phylum Streptophyta; class Magnoliopsida; order Malpighiales; family Euphorbiaceae; genus Mallotus; species Mallotus repandus. Next base: position 2,181 of record CATIWM010013498.1, on the reverse strand, counting down.
TGTACCTAATTAATATTCAGTCTTTCTTCTAAAGATGTAAACAAGAGGAAGAGAGAAAAAGAAAAACTATTTTGTGGGTGATCATGATTAGAGTTGAGATATTGTAGGGGAATTAATTAGTGGTTCATTAAATTAGATTAAGTAATTAATTACTCTAGCAATTTTGACCACAAATATACCACTGTTCTCTCCTTTGATTATTGATTTTATTTTCTTTATTCTCATTATTATTTAATGGAAGAAAGAAAAAAATTCCCATTTCTTATCTCATCTTTTGTTATAGGTTGAATTATTAAATTTCTTTCCAATGTTATGCTAGCAACATTTCTTATGTTTAAAATTGTTGATTTGAAATTGGTCTTAATAATTTTTTTCTCTATTTTGTGATAGAAAACCAGTTTACAAGTTTGAAAATAGAATTTCACTTTGTCAGTTGAAGAATGAAAATATAAAGAAATAAGTTTCATTTTTAACATTTCTTATGTTAAAAATTATATGGGCGGGTGGTTCTTACTTGCATTGGGCCCATAATTTTGTGAGATATAAAAAAGGTAAATTAGCTTTTTTTTTTTTTTAATTGCAGCAAAATAATATTATTTTGTGTTTATTAAAAATTATTGAAAGAAATAACTATTTGACATCATACGTGCAATAATAAGTAATATTGTTCATTGACAAGTTTACGAGTATATCTATATATTCATACGCTTGTAAACAATGAATAAAAATATCAGTAATCAACAATAATTGTTGCCATTTTCTGGCACTATAAAATCATATTAAATTAGTTATTGACAAATATTTATCATTTGAATCGAACTGAATTAATTAAAGTTTATTAAAATTTAAATATTGATAATTTATATGTTGGATTCACATATTTGAATTAGATTGAAAATACAAAAGAAAAGTACCGGTTTGGATTCGTATATCTAAAAGTGAAAATTTCTTTTTGTTAATAATTTTTTTATTGGATGTTAATATAGTATGTATGTATGTCTATATATATATATATAGTATAATTATTTTATTTCATTTTAAATTTAAAGTATTAGATAATAGTTTAAATGTTATATGTTGAATTATTAATTTCCTTTTTCAGCGTTGTTCATAGTAAGATTTTCTTATAGTTTTATAGAAACGGTTGATTTGAAATTGATACTAATACAGTTCTTTTTATATTTTATAGTTATAGAAAATCAAAGAAAAGTTTAAAAATAGCATTTTATTTTGTAAGTTCAAAATTAAAAAATATAATCGTTTTTAATTTGTAAGTTCAAAATTCAAAATAGCATTCTATTTTGTAAGTTCAAAATTAAAAGTATTAAAAAAAAGCGAAAAATATAATTGGATAGTTTTTATTTTTTGAATTTGTTTACGGACTGGCGGTTTTTATTTTTTAAATGGACCGACTCTTTACTTGGTTCTTAATTTTAGGGATTTTTATAAAACTGTCCCAAAAAATACAAGGCATTAACATCAAATATTCTATATTTTTTCAAAATTACACGTGTGTCTTTTGTTTGTTTTACGTCAAGTCCAAAGATCCCTTCTCCTTTCTCCTCTCCCACCTTCTTCTTTGACTTTTCTTCTTCTTCTTCTTTCTTTTTTTTTTAAAAAATTTGTTTCTTTCTCTTCGTCTTTATTAATTTTTTCAATGGCTTTGAGTGATTCAAGAATTGTTTCAGAGGAAGCGGAGCCATCAACGATTTCGTTATGGATTGAACAGAGAAGAAAAATTTTCTTTGAGCAAGGATTGTTAATTGATGAAATGGGGATGTGGGTGTTGGTCAAGAATTTGTTTAGAAGAAGCTCTAAGATTGGTTGACGAGCAAGGAACTCAAGTATCCAAGATGTGATGTCTGGGTCCATTGATTAAAAAACGAATAGAAATTTACTATGTCCCAGTGTGATCTTTCATCTCAGCAACCTCATATAGCAAATGCTTGTTTGATTTGAAGTTAATTTGATTTTACTGTGCTCTTTCTCTTGGGTTGCATCTTGCAATTTTGAATCTTTGATTGTTCAATTTTGTCTTTCTAAGCAATTGTGAGCAAGCGGAGGGTGTTCGCTAGGGCTGTGTTGAGGTTTATTTAGAAGCTCTGGTTGCATGTGTTTAGATTTTGTGTTTCTACACTAGTGTTTTTTGGATTTTATTACTGGTATTAATTTCCTTGCACA
>CATIWM010013476.1:0-18240 GCA_949671775.1 Mallotus repandus | reverse complement strand
AATTATAATTCACTTAATATTTGATTCTTAAACAAGTTAAAAACATAATTATTAGTTGGATAAACATTCAATCCTCGTGGGATCGACTTTTACTTATTCTATATTACTTGACGAACTCGTATGCTTGCGAGAACCAATCAGTTGATCAATTATGTGTTGATCAATCATACTACATGTTACCTCCATATCCTAACTAAATAAAAAAACGTAATCCTTATTAAGTAAGAAAATATAATCCTCTTTTTTTTTAAACAAAAAAAATATATAATCCCTCTTAATTAAGGAAATATAATCCTACGTAAATTCAAATCTATCATTACAACAGTTTATAATGCACTTTTAACCTTAATTAAGACCGAATTAATTTAAGTCTATAACAAAAAAAGTCATAGCACTAGATGTTCGCTTTCAACAACATTATGAATCGCTCTATTCGGATTTTAGTGAATAAGATACTACTCATTTACTGATGTATGTTAAATCTATTCAATTTTATACAAAATCTAATGATTTTTTTACGAATTTAGCACATAAAAATAGTCAAATTTTCTGACTTTCACTCTCTGCTTTAACTTTCCATAATCTTTTAAATCGTCTTAATCTGAGTTTTGTAAAGCAAGGTATGACCAAAGTATTGAAGTATACTGCACAATATATGAATTGACCTTGTCTTAAATAAAATTTAACTTATTAACATAAACTAATTTTGAAATTTTCTTTTTAGAATTTAGTATCATATCATTTTAATATTTATTTTTTATATTATATAAGATTTGAACTCAATACTTTTATTATATATTTTTATTAGAGCAACTAATTTTATTAGACCAACTTATTTTAGTAAATTACAATTATTTATCTATTATTAATATAAAAGTGTATAAAAGAGACTATTATTTGTCTGCATTAACTGTATTTTGGTGTAATCATGAAAGTAATTTTATATAACTTTAGGATAAAAATAATATATTGCTTTAATCTACAAAAATTACACTATTCGGTAACTTTTTTTTTTTTACCATTATAAATTGATGGGAATGAAATTCATTACCGAATTCTCCCGTTATGTCTATAAGAAATTAACCGTCTGGCCGCGTCTTATTCATTCATGATAGTTATTAATAAAGAAAAAAAAAAAAAAAGGGTAAAAGGGTCAATGTAAGAATTAGGGAACTGTCCAAAACAGAAACATAGAAACCGCGAAAACAACGACACGTAACCCAACTTGTGTTTGAACAGTCAGCACCTTCTGTTCAATCAACCCTCTACTCTTTAAATCATTCCCTGAAAAAGCGGGAACCAGAGTACCAGACACCACCTCTGCTGCTGCTACTGCTGCTGCTACTGCTTCTGCTCCTGCTCCGCCACTTTCCACTGATGTCCGCCTCCGGTTCCTTTCGTTTTAAGATTTATAGAACTTATCTGATCGTGTCCAAAGATCCGTTGCTTTCGATGTACTTCTACAATTAGAAACTAACCAAACACAACCTTTTTTCATGTAGAAAAAACAGAGAAAGCGGTTGAGGCAAATCGCATAAATCGGTATATATTTTCGGTTGGTGTCTGAATCACACAAAAAAAAAATCAAACTTTTCAACACTTCTTGTCCAAAGAAACAAAAAAAGCAAGTTTTCTTTTTATCCATTGATTTTCAGGGAAGAAAAATCCTTTCTTTCCTTCCTCTGTTTTGTTGTTGTTGTTGTTGTTTTTCTTCTCTACAAACGAAGTCATCTTTTTCGATTTGATCTGTTCTTTTTGCTAAAGAAATCATCTTTTCAATTGTTTTTCGTTCTTGTCGTTGTTGTAGTAGTAGTTTTGGTTGTTGGTGTCGTTGTTTGAAGAGTAAAGAAATGGAGCAGAAACACATACTGTTATCAGCATTGAGTGTGGGTGTAGGGGTAGGGGTAGGCTATGGATTGGCGTCAGGGCAAACAATCGGGAAATGGACAGGTCAAGGGTCGTCTCAAAATGCTATAACACCTGACAAATTGGAGCAAGATTTGCTTAGACAAGTTTCTGATGGTAGAGAAAGCGGTATCACTTTTGATCAATTCCCTTATTATCTCAGGTCATCCACTATTCTATTATTCTTTCTTGAAAATGGGAAGTGACAAGTTTTTGTGTTCTTGCTTGAAATATTAGCGTGTGTCAAAGTTTCATTTGAATATAATCTCTTGGTACAGTCTTGTTCTTCCCCATATTTTAATTCATGCCTGATTCTTACATTTAAACATTTCTTTCTTTTTTCAGTGGTTGATATGAGCATAAATTAACCTTTTTTCTTTGTTTAAATGGGCGAGGGGTGTTGATTTGATTCATGTTATCTGCATCTAGTGTAGAGGGTATTGATATGATGACAAAGAAGTAAGGCTGAGCCTTGAATAGATACAGTTGTAAAATTACAGCATATATTCCATCTGCGATTATTGAAATTATTTCTTCTGGCTAATGGTGAAAAGTGCTGTTCTGTTGTCAATTTGTTCTCTGATTTTATTCTTGGTTTTGTCAACAGTGAACAGACGAGGGCATTACTAACAAGTGCTGCGTACGTGCACTTGAAGCATGCTGAAGTTTCCAAGTATACAAGGAACCTTGCACCTGCAAGCCGAGCTATATTGCTTTCAGGACCTGCAGGTTGGTTTTTTGGAATTTGTCAGAGTTAATGGACTTTATTGCTTCAGCTATATGAACAAATTCTAATTGGAAATTTTACATTCTTGAAACCTTGAAGAACTTTACCAGCAAATGCTTGCCAAGGCTTTAGCTCATTACTTTGAAACTAAATTATTGCTGTTAGATGTCACCGACTTTTCTCTCAAGGTAAGTTTATGCAGTCGCTAAAACTGTGTATTTTGTTTGTTGGTGTTTATGGAAACATGTATTCCAATGTAAAATGGTTTCCTTTTCTTCAGATTCAAAGCAAATATGGAAGTGCCGTGCAAGAGTCGGTAAGCTTCTTCATGTTTGGTATATGGAGCTGTTCTGTTACATTCTATTAAAACTTTATCTTCATTGTTCTTAAATGTGTCATCGTATCGTAGTCTTTCAAAAGGTGCACTTCAGAATCGACATTGGAACGGTTGTCTGGCCTCATTGGATCACTTTCAATGCGTCCACAGAAAGAAGAACCTAAAGGTAGCTTCTTTTCATTTTACACATTTAAATCTTCTATTGTAGCTCAGTAGCTCTTGACCAAGATGTTTATTTGCAGGAGGACTACGGAGGCACTACAGTGGTGCAGATATTTCTTCGAGGTAGTCCAGGATACTTTCTTCTTAATGGATCTTGCCCAGAAGTTTCAACTATTTGATATATGTTTGCCTAATGTTCATCATTTTCACTGATGATGATCATGTCCTGTCACTGCAGGTGTTTAGAAGGTTCTTCTGATGCTCCTAAGTTACGAAGAAATGCTTCTGCTGCAGCTAATATGAGTAGCCTAGCAGCACAATCCACTCCAACTAATACAGGTAGTTTCCTCACAGATTACCTTTTCAGAAGATATCAATATTTTACTTCATGTACTTTTCTTCTTTTCTTGTCCAAAATTTGATCTCATGCGTGATGGAGGGTTGAGTTTGCTGTTGAGGCTGGTTTATACTTTCACCAAATCTTACATAATTGTTTCACTGACGTAATCACCTTTTTCTTTTCATTGAAGCTCCTTTGAAGCGCACAAGTAGTTGGTCTTTCGATGAGAAGCTTCTGATACAGTCTCTTTACAAGGTAATTATAGCAATCCATAACATGCAGCTGTGTAGCATACAATCTGTACTTTTTTTTTTTTTTTTGATGTTGGTGCGTAGTTTATTCCATATGCGATGGAAAGATATTGACGGGGCATAAAATTTTTTGTTCACGTTCAGGTTCTGGTGTATGTTTCTAAAGCCACTCCCATCGTGCTGTATATTAGGGATGTTGATAAGTTGTTATCTAGATCGCAGAGGATATGTAATTTGTTCCAGAAAATGCTGAACAAACTGTCTGGATCAGTACTGATCCTGGGTTCTCAAATTGTGGATCTGAGTTATGACGATAGAGAGCTTGATGAGAGGCTTCTGAAACTTTTCCCTTACAACATTGAGATAAGGCCTCCTGAAGATGAAACCCATCTTGTCAGCTGGAAATCCCAACTTGAGGCAGATATGAAGATAATCCAAGTTCAGGATAATAAAAACCACATAATGGAAGTACTGTCATCCAATGATCTCGATTGCGATGATCTTGACTCGATATGCGGGGCAGACACAATGGTTCTCAGTAACTATATAGAAGAGATTGTAGTATCTGCAGTTTCATATCATTTGATGAATAACAAAGATCCTGAATACAGAAATGGAAAACTAGTTATTTCATCCAAGAGGTATAATTCAATATGATATAATGGTGTTTCTCACAACTTAGGCTCAGTGTTGGTGTACTCACTTGTTGTTTGTGAAACAGTTTGTCCCATGGATTGAGTCTATTCCAGGAAGGCAAGTCCGCTGACAAAGATACATTAAAGTTAGAAGCACAAACTGAGATGTCTAAGGTTTCGTTTCATATACTTGTTGCACTTAGACTTGAATTTTGAAAAAAATTGGACACTGCTGGAAGACAACTAATATTTGTCATGCTTCATTTTGTATGATTACAGGAAGCAGGAGGTGTCGAGACCATTGGTCTGAAGACAGAAACAAAAGTTGACACAGTGAAGCCTGAAAACAGAACTGAACCAGAAACATTGGCTTCAGGGGGAAAACCAGATGGTGACAATTCTTTAGCAGCGTCAAAAGTTACTGTGAGTTTACCATTTTCTTTATTATATCTGACATTTGTGGATATGCAATCAGGCACTTCAAATACATGAATATACCATACGCTCACAACTAAGAATGATCTACGAAAACTTCAATACCATATGAGAAAAGAATGCATGAACAGTGGTATATTTTACTTTAGAAGTGTCTAAATTTCACTCTTATCGTTGTATATTTTACTTAAATCACTTTGCAGGAAGTTCCTCCTGACAATGAATTCGAGAAGCGTATAAGGCCTGAGGTCATACCCGCAAATGAGATAAATGTAACATTTGCTGATATTGGTGCATTGGATGAGATCAAAGAATCTCTTCAGGAATTGGTGATGCTTCCTCTTCGAAGACCAGATTTGTTCAAGGGAGGACTTCTGAAGCCTTGTAGGGGAATCTTGCTATTCGGTCCTCCTGGAACAGGGAAGACAATGATGGCTAAGGCCATTGCAAAGGAAGCAGGAGCAAGCTTTATCAATGTATCCATGTCAACCATCACGTCTAAGTGGTTTGGTGAGGATGAGAAGAATGTTCGAGCTTTGTTTACACTGGCAGCCAAGGTTGCTCCAACTATTATTTTTGTTGATGAGGTTGATAGCATGCTTGGGCAGCGGACTAGAGTTGGAGAGCATGAAGCTATGCGGAAGATAAAGAATGAGTTCATGACGCATTGGGATGGACTTTTGACAAAGCAGGGGGAACGTATCCTTGTTCTTGCTGCAACCAACCGACCATTTGATCTTGACGAAGCAATTATTAGGCGTTTCGAGAGGAGGTATTTTCATTCATTCTTTGAACTTGGTACCGTCATTCCATATGTTCAGTGTTTTACTATGAATTTGTATGCTGGCATGCTGGTGTTGAAATTTGTAGCTGTTATCGAAGTACAACATGATGAGCGTCTGTACTAATATGCGCACTCTAATGGGCAGAATCTTGGTGGGACTTCCCTCCCCTGAAAACAGGGAAATGATATTTAAAACTATATTGGCAAAGGAGAAGGTGGAAGAAGGTCTTGATTTCAAGGAGCTTGCTGTGATGACTGAAGGATTTACAGGAAGTGATCTTAAGGTATTGTATGCCGATCTTACAAATTTTCTGGAGTTCTCAGGAATCAGTTGCTTTTTTTCACTTGTCTCATCATTGTGTAAACAGAACTTGAGCACAACAGCTGCTTATCGACCGGTTAGAGAGTTGATAAAGCAAGAACGATTGAAGGACCTAGTGAGTTTCTGCGCTTTCCAGCTGCCCTATTACCTGATCGTTTCTTCTTGTTTAAAAAAATAATAATAATAATGTTCTAATACATGTATGGTGGATAAGATCATATTTCACTGAACTTTTCCAGGAAAAAAGGAAAAGAGCTGAAGAAGCACAAAACTCGGGGCAAACTGTAGATGCCAATGAAGAGGGCAAAGAAGAGAGAGTAATCACCCTCAGGCCATTGAACATGGAAGATTTCAGACAGGCAAAGAATCAGGTAATGTACATACATAAATGAACTTGCATTTATATGTGAGAGTAGGGAGGGGCGAACAAGCTTAAATGGATGAATATTATACTGCGTTCAACGAGGAAGTGCCATTTTTCTTCTGTGTGTCAGCCATGGTGCTTCTAGTTCACAATGTGTTGCTCACAATGTTACCACACTCTTTTAACATGCAGGTTGCTTCTAGCTTTGCAGCTGAGGGATCTATAATGGCTGAGTTGAAGCAATGGAATGGTTTGTATGGGGAAGGCGGCTCAAGGAAAAAGCAGCAGCTGTCTTATTTCTTATGAGCCTGCTATGCTCCATTACCATATTTAAGGAGAAGCCGGAGCGTTTATTATCTGGTATATCTGTCAGTCATGCAGTACTATTTAGTTTATTCGTATGTAAAATGCTTCAGGTAGACCTGCTTTGTAGCTGTTAGTCTAGGAATAAGAATGGCCGCTTCTTGCTTCGAAACTTGATGGGGTTTGCTTGAGGCCATGCTGCCCAATGGAAGTATATCTAAATCCTAGTGTCCCTTGTTGTAGTTTCAAAATTAACTTAGTGTGGCAAGGAAGTGCTTCTAAGTTGACTGTAGTTTCCATGGTTTGTGCACGTTGGCAATTGTCAGTTTTAGTTTGTGGCTCTGCGAGCAACTTGCTCTATGTTGTAACTTGTAAACGAGTGATTCCAGGAATTGAAATTTCCCTGGAAAGAATGCTACTGAAGGTATTTGAGCACTGTTTAGCGAAGAATTCAATAAGCTATCGAATGATAAGACACACAGCAAAATACAATGTAAGTGCTCTTTGGGCCAAGTATTTTCAGTTTTAAATTGATGGTTATTATCTTGCAATCCTGACAGCATAACAATAAGCTTGCGCAAGAACTGATGATATGAAATCGCATATACGCACCCACCCAGTTCGTGTATCAACATCATTCATCAACATGCAAACATTAACCCTTCGCACCATTTGATTTATAAATCTACTCAAGCACACTTAATTTGCAAAATTAAAGATTCAGGAAACGAACGCAGAAGTTAGTAAGCCTGTGAAGCCTTTGAACATGCAATATGTCATCTCTACAGGAACCCTATAGTAAATTCATCATTTATCAACTCCATTTGGCTTATTACTTTTGGAACTATCATACGTTTTTCATCATGAAGAAGTCTTACTTGGAGTAGAGAGGTCAGCTGGTTCTCTTTTTAGCTGTTTCAAAAGAATCTACGTTGTAGCTAACAAGTGTAGGTCTAACGGTAATCTGCATTGGTCCGGAAAGACTTTGGTAGAATTTTGGAATGACCTTGTATTGCAGGAAGATGTTACATTGAAATTTATTTCTCAATTACTATAGAGTGGAGTGGTTCAACCAAGTGTGAATCCATTTTTATCTCCTGTTGTATTAGTCAAGAAAAAAGATAAATAGTTGTAAAATGACTTGTGCATATTCGTCCTTATATTCTTCAACGAAATTCTAATCTGTGTAAGAATATAGATTCACTTCAGATAGTTTTTGAACTCCTTGGATCTAATCAATTATTGGCCAAAAGAAGTAAATGTGTGCACGAATATCGTTTTGTGCTGTGTACATGGAACGAGAGCACCATTTTTCAGTACTTCCTTGTTCCCTAAAGGCGTAGCTTGATGTACTAGAATCGTTGTTAGTCCAAACTGTCGACCCTATCACTCATCATCATGTTTCTATTACATTTGCTCACCACCTTACTTGCTGTATTGCTAGCTTGGCAGCCGGACTCTAGTATGACCAAGCTGAGGCGATGGAATAAATGGACCGATAAGACTCTCTTAGCAATCATGTATCGGTTCATAAGGCTGCACAATTTCAATTAAAATGGAGCATGATACAGTTTTAAGGATTGATAACTAGTTCTAGAAAACAGAACTAATTCATTTAGATAGCCTCAACCAGAAAAGAGCCAATTGATTCAGGTACAGTCCTAGTCCCTGTTCGTGCCATTCACAGCCTGCTGTTAAACTCCCTGAACGAAGGACCCAAGGGCACACGCATAGATAGAGGGGATGTACAGTAAAAGTACTTTCTTATATTAGGGATTGCATGCATAGGCTCCAACCGAAGGAAGCAAACAAAAAAATAGTAGAGCATCCAAGTAAATGAACCACTGATTATATCATACAGATATTAAAGGCAATTGGAGTGACGCCAAAACACACTAATTAATATGCAATATTATGTCACATATGGATCATAAAGGACAAAACCAGTATAAAAATTCCATATTCATCCACAATGTGAACCCAACAACCTAAAATCCAAAAGGAAGAATAGGGCTCTACCCAACACGGAACAAAGTATCACGATTCACTGAAACACAGCTATCAATTGTGTCAGCACCTAGCAACAGCACAGGCAACCCTTTCTACACCTTCTTCTTGTCCCTCAATGGCCCCCTAGGAATCTTACTTAAAACCTTGGCATCAAAGACAGCATACTGTTTTTTGATTTCGATCATTGCCCTCTCAGCAAATGCATCTACCTTATCATCATACTTCTCATATAAAACAGGCACTGTGTGCAGCAAGACAAAAGCTGCAAGCAAAACCACAAAACTTAACATTAACAACAGACCAATAATCTTAAGAAGGTTCTCAACCATAATAGTGGCTTCATACCGATATAGAATAAGGTCAGGAAATTGCACCAGCTTCCCACAATAGACAAGACCCACAAGCCAGCTATAACCTGATCAACATTGGCATTCAAGGTTAAAATGATATTGAACTCTAAGCAGCAAAGACCATAAGAAAATGAAACTTATGCTTTGTTTGGCAAACGTAAAATACATAACACAAGGCAAAAAAAAATAAACTAGATAAATGCAAACAAAAAATACCACTTATTTTACCCCCAGGCCCACCATTTGTATTCTCTGTTTTGGAGAAAACATGGAGGGTGACTAAAGAATTAGTATAGTATGCTCTTTGTTTGCTGTCCTTTTGAACCATATTTCTCTTAGATATTTTTATATCATTTGAATTTTCTTAATTTGTAATTTTCACCAAAAGAAATACGATAGATTAGAAAATGACATTTAAAAAAATTGTTACTTTCTCTAAATCTATGTTTATTGTTCCCTCCCTCAACTTCTTAGCCAAACATTGTGTTAAGGTATAACAGAGCCAGAACTGTATAAACAGGTAAACAAGGCTCATATACGACCATTGCAATAGTGAGCACATATTATCATGTCGATAAATGACCATCAACATGTTTAATAATGACCACACAATCACTAGAATGTTGCTAAAGATTGTTTCAAATGGTAAATAACATAAATACAAAATGCAGTCACTTAAGTAAAAAGGAAAATGTGGTATGCTAAAGACCACTTAAGAAGCCTGTCATGAATCTTCTATTGAATTAACAGCAGGGGTCCAAATTATAAAGAGAATCAACTCACAGACAGGAACTTCTTCAGATCCCTTCCTGATGCAATATCACGAAGGATAGCAAAAGCACAATTGATCTCACTCCTGAAAGCAGCTGCTACCTGAAGAACAGGCTCCTCAGGGATATGAACTTCAGGAATACGTGGAGGGCTCCTAAAGAAAACCAAACAAAAAGATAAGAGCCAACTTTGTTAATCATACAATACAAACTTAGATTTGATCTTACCTCACTACAAATAATAAGTATCAATTTCTTACTTGTTGATGAAAGTGGAGGCATTAGACCACAGGAACAGTATTGCAAGAGCAAGGATCAAACAGTGGCAAACCAAAGTAAGAAGATGATATTCAATCAATTCAAACAGAATCCATATAGCTGTTGCAGTACCAAGTACTCCAGCTGAAATCTTCTTATTGCGCCAGAGAAAAACGTCGGCAGCTATTTCAAACATTCCAGTTTTAAACAAATATCAAATAGAAATACAAAAATGATCTACAATTACCAATTTATAAATAGAGAATCACTAAATCACATGAATTATCAACTATTTACATTTCAATTATGCTTAATTACAATTTATAATATCAAATCCACTATCTGCTGTAAGAATAGCATTAAATAGCTGTAAATACTGGTGGTTCCAATTTTTTAGGTCAAAACATGCACTGATAAATTAAAATCGTGAACCCAGATCTAATAACACAAAATAACCAGATCTAGATATCTAACACAAATCCAACAAAAAATAACAATGCAAACTTTAAATAGCTGCAATCACTATTTGCTAAAATAACACAACACAAGCCAGCAATAAATGCCTTAATTAATCAAATACTGGCGGAATCCATTTTTTCTTAGATAAAAACATATATTAATAGATTAAAATCTTGAACCTAGATCTAGTAACACAAATTAATCAGATCTAGTTCTCTTATAAAAATTCAACAAAAATTTTTTAAAAAAAGTAAGAAGATCAAGATCAAAATCAGCGGACAGAAATGAAACATACGTTTGCCACCACCGAGTACGTGATGGACAGGCTTTTCACGGCCAAAGAGGCGATTAATTTTAGATTTGACAGACGACGGAGAAGAAGGAGATGGAGACTTCGGTTTCAATTTCTCGTCGTTGTCGGAATCTGACGAAGATGATGAATCGTGACTGTGGATCTTCTCCGATATCTTATCGATCAACGATTCCCCCTTTGATTCCTCATGTTGATGCTCAGCCATCGTTTTCTTCTGCTTGTACAAACCCAAAAACCCTAATAGAAACGTTTCGAAACGGAGGAGAAAACGAAACTTCGAGAGAATCTGCTTTTGTTTTCTTAATTTTGGTTGTAACACACTCACTCACTCTCTCTTGATAAAAATGAAGAGCGTTTTTGTAGCAGAGTGAATAGCGACCGTTTATTTTTTCAGAGCGATCTTGGCCGTTGCTAGGTTCGGTAATCGAGGCTAGAAGTTGGTTCGGTAAGTGTCCAGGTGGAAAGAGATAAACGCATGAGTACAATTTTTTATAGGGCCAAGGTTTAACGGCGGTTAGACTTGATGGGTTGTATGATCTGACTGATTTCGATGTTGAGGAGATTCTGTTAAATTACGGCGTTAAAATGTGTACACCCATCGAGAGACAGCAGCAAGGAAAGTATTTTGTGTTATTAGAGTATACCTATTGACATAATTGAACCTATGATTTGTTGACACGTAGATATGGCAGATTAATCATACTATTTTTATTTTGTTGGAAAATTTTTTTTTTTAACCAAAATTTTGGTGGAAAACCTTTGATGCTAAGGAAAAGAATGGAAGGTCTAGCATATTTTACAAAAAATTTTGCCATTTTTTTTAACTACTAGGGAGGCGTTATAGAGTTGACTTTGTCATTTAATGAGTTAAAAAATTAAATCAATAAAAATTAAATATTTTAATTAAAGTAATAAAAATAAAAATTAATTTTTTTTATCACTGAATTGAAAAGAAAATTAAAAATTTTGTGCAACAAAAATAGTTAAAATTTAAATTAGTATGAATTTAATTAGATATACTAAGTGCATATGCTATTGATAAGTAGGAAAATATATTTGCTTAGTAATATGCCTCATACTTTTTTATCTGATCTACTAATATTTAGAGTTAATTACATTATAATTAATCTGATTTAATATAAATAAAACTTCGAAGAACGGTGAAGCCTCACACTTTAATTGTCAACCTACATACGCATGCACTTAACATTCAAAAATAGAAGGTTAATAATAGGATGCTTAATTGCTAAGTCTATCAGCAACATAAACTTTTTTTTTTTTTTTCTTGAAAAGAGCAACATGAACATTTACATGTCACCATTACCAATCAATTTAAGTTAGTTAGCAGTTTTGCATAATCTATTATCATCCACAAATTCTACATATAAATCATTTTCCGCAATGATACTTATAGAGAAAGGAATTAAAAGATGAAAATTGCCCCTTGAACACCTTAGGTGACTCTAGGCATTTTCCTGCAGGAGCAAGATGATGAAATTTTTTTGTCACTACATCTAGTATTTGTCCTATGTTGGAAGTGTCTATTTCTCCTACCAACAAAATGTTATGTTTTTAGCTTTAAATAAATATCTACCTTCTAGGTCCCTACAGATTTCACCTAGTAATTCAATTCCTTGAGGTATTAAAAAGGATTCAAAGTCGAGTTTCTCTCTCATTGTACCTTGTACCGTGATAAAAAAAAATCTATAGCATGTATTGAACTTGAAATTTCGAAAACTCACAAAACTTGAGATCTTTAGATCTCACAAATTAAATAAATAAATAAGAGAAATTTACTACACCAATATTAAAAAAGAACATAAAAATATAGTCATTTTTCCGCCATTTATGTGGTCAAGAATGGAGTAGAATGGTTGCTAATTGAAAGCCAAGTGATGGGCATCGAGAAACAAGATTTGAATTTCCTTATCATATGCTAGCAGATTTTTTATCAACTCAATGGCCGGACAGAGTTAGCATATCTTGTATAGATCATGCCTATCACTTCACATTACTAACCACATGATGCAAGTCACACCAAAATATGTGAACCCTACAACACAAGAAGATAATTTTTTTTTTTCCTTAAAGACACTAGAAAACGGTGGAGGAGCTAGGGACAACAACAAATAGATAAAGCAAAAAAGATAAAAAATTTTATCCAAAATTTGAAATTCAATTAATTCCACTTTAGGGAAAAGAAAGAAATCAAGAAACAATGGCATGGTTTTCTTGACCCTACATCCAGTTTCTTTTGCAACAGAAGCAATAATCAAAAAGCATACTCATGAATGAGTAGTACAAAAACGCTAAAGAAGCATTGTAGATTCAAAGCAAGGCAAAAGAGGCAACAAAAAAGTTTCATGGCCAAAAGTCCAGGAATATAGCAATGCTTTATATGAATTTTAGAGATACTAAATCTTTAATAAATTTACTGCCAGCTATATAAGTAGTGAGCAGTGACAGAAGCTTTTGAAACATATATTCAAGAAATGAAAAAGGAAAGATGTACCTACCTATTTAAAATGGAATGAACTAACTGTTGCATACAATTTGATACTAACATTTCGTTGCAGAGTTCACTTCAATTGAGAAAAGAGTAGGGGGATGGAAGGAGGGAAGAGACTGAAGGAGAAATGCATGGAGATTATTATTAGATCACATTATCAAGTGAAATGGGGATGTAAAGAGAGTCTAATATCATTGAGTTAGGCAGTCAATTCATGGATTTCACCAATTGAACTACCACTATAATGCCAAGATAAACAAAAAGAGCACTGATGGGATTGGCAGCTGGCTTCTTTGAAGTTAAGTATAAGGAATGACAATTTTAGTGTATTTAGTGCTTTTCTAGTTAGCAAAATCAACTTTTTATAAAACCATATACTTTTTGGTTACGAAGAAAGGTGCATAGAATAGTTTTTGTGATCCATAAATTAGCAGATAATAGCATATCTTAAAATCTTGAATAATCAATAAAAAGGCTGGATATAAAAGCTACCTTAGAATACACTCTTGACATTTTCCATGATTATCAAATCAAATCAGATCTTTTTTCTTCTGCATCAAAAATAATTGAGGGGGTCAAGACTCAAGATCCACATGATGCATATATGAGAATATCAATACAAATGTTGAAAAAATGACAGGGGCCGGTATTCCCCTCTAGCCTATTCAAGTCACAACTAAGAAAAGACCATTAGTTTCTTCATTTCTGTTCTCAGCGGTAAAGTATGGAGGATCTTGGTACTGTCCTACACTTATGTTTGCATAAATAGCTATTGCCAGGACTCGAACTGGTAGAGGTAGTTGTGCAGAAACAACAAACATTATCAAATTTCTTGGGAAGTTCTCACAAATTCATCATGAAATTCAAACATTTAGAGCTAAGTATGAAGCTGATAAGAAGAGACGAACACAAGAACGAAATACATGTTTAATTGGCAGATGATGCAATGCAGTCTTTCCTGGTGTAGCTACTTCTCTCCAAGCCCAAGAACCAACAAATTTAATAGGTTCATCTCAAGAAAACAGAGAAGTTGATTGAATATGCACACAACAACAAGATCAAAGTTAACACGTCCCCAGCAGCACCAAAAAGCTATATTTGTAAGATTTTGCATTTGCTACGGTTCTTTCAGCAATAAAAAATATAGCAGCAGGAAGAAACATGAGTACCCACCGATCAAACTGACATGTAAATTTCTTAAGGAACCATAAACAACAAAAAAAGAAATGGCTATAAGCCTGTAAATCACAGGGACAATCTAAATTAAACACAGGTGGAGAGCGAATATACTTTACCTTACAGAAAAAGGCTGTAACATAAACCAAAAAGAACCAACCAGAATCCTCTTCATTTTGATGCTTGCATGAACATAAAAGAAAAAAGACCTTTGAGCTCTTAAGTCTGAGCAGCCATGGATTGAGGTGTTCGTTGATTCTACCAGTTTCTTGGGCATTCCTTATTTTTCCTTATGACAGTTTTATCCATGTCTGATGAAGCTTCTATCAATGGCACAGAGGGTGTTTTGGATATTCCAGACTCTGCCGTCGGCTTGTTAGTTACCATTACAACTGGCTCTTAAGGGAGAAACAGAACATTCAAACGAATATCCGTTGGGTGCCGTTGGGCTCTTTGATTTCAAATACGACAGCGTATCCAACTGGAGCCAGTGACCTTTAAATTGTAGCGACGATAGAAATTTCTGTCGTTAAAGAGGAATGTGAGGACATGAGATTTTGCGACCAGTAAACCTTGTCGGTAAAAGTTAGCAGCAAAACAGGAATATATTATATATTGAGCGACGAAAAAATTCCTTTGTCACCAAAAATATCAAAGTCGTCCAACTAGCAACGGGATAAGTTTTGCCATTGGCTAATTTACACTCGCGGTACCTAACTTTTAGTATAAGTACCATTGTGGTATCCAATTTTTAGCGAGTCATTTAAAATAGTATGACATTTTTTTTAGTAGCGATAAATTACCTAACTCTACTTTTCGGCAAAGGATGCACGCGTGGCACATCAAGTGGCGTGTGACATGGCACATAATTTTTAAGTAGCAAACCTCTCTCATAACTTTTTGCCATATCAACCCTCACTCATATATTTATTATTTTATTCAAGCCAACCTCTCTCATAACTTAACACATTTTTTTTTTATTTTTTTCTTCTTTCAAAAGCAAATCAAGTCTAATTTTTGCATTGTTTTCCATCTCTAAAATTTTCTCTATTGCAAGTGCTTGGCAGAAAAAGTTGTTGAAATCCTAAACCACTTCAAACCCTAAATTAGTTCAACGAACCTTGCAGAAAATGGAAGTTTCATTTAAACGAACCTTGCTTTCTCACCAACCAAACACCCTCATTTAAATAAAAAAATTCTTGAAAAATTCTATTACTAATCTTTCTCTCCCCATTAAGCTTGGTGTTAAGTTGAGGACAATGGGGTTTTCCCCATCAGCAATATGCACATGTAAAAGCAAAATACAATAATCAATGAGCTTTGATTATTTAAGCATCTACATAATTATAAGCGAACTGCCAATTCGAGCTTAAAATGGATAAATAAATGAAACAGCAAATTAGCTACCTTGGATTCTAACTCTTGAAAGGTGTTAACAAAAATCCAATCAACCATGTCTAGGTTAAAGAACTGATTCAATTTCATAGCAAAATAAGCTGGATAGCTCTGTGGCAACTTGAGAAAAATTGGCAAGTCAAATTGGTATAATGGAGGCAGACTAGGCAGCAGCAAAGGTTTATCATCCTCTAGCTCAAGCAGAAGACTGAGAAATTCATGCTGCAAATGATAGAAAATGCTACAAACTGTAGCTGAATTGGTAAAGAATGGAGCACCAAAGATACTATGTCGCTTAGCAACATCAAGAGCCCAAGGAAGAAAAGAATCATACACAATACAGTTAACAGAAAAACTAGAATCCTGAAAGTTTTTTATGAGCTGAGATAGAGTTCTTGAAACAGTAGCCTTCAAGGACTTAAGAAACAGGTCTACTTCCTTTGCTTGAGCAAAGCCACCTTCATCAAAAGCCATCAGAAATGGCTACAACAGTGATGTTTGTGAAAGGAAATCGGTTATGCTACTTAGGCTATAAGAATAGTGTGGTGAGCATTAACCTAAGTAGAGTATATTTCAAAAATTTACTTTCTCATAACCCTTCATCTCATGAAGAATTTCCACTCACAATATCCATTTTGCATTTAAACGCGTAGCTAACATTCATCAACATGTATAAACATAAAACTTAGGAAATCATATTAGTGGAATACTTACAATCTCCTAAGTGTTTGATGTAGACCACAAGTAATATACTACAATGGATTGCTTTTGGTTCAACTCTTGAATCAATGCTAAGTCACCCAAATGTTTCGCCTCTAGCTTAAAACACCAAAGCCCTCCAATCACCTTCTTGCCTTCAATCAAGTATGGTTCCAAGAACCTCTCTTATGACCTAAGAAGCTTGAGTTAACTTGATTCTACCAACAAGCAAGAGTATACTTTTGGTATATGTTTGGTTTCCTTTTGGTTTATTTCTTATCTCTATAATCTCCACTGACACTTAATGGATATACAAAACCTTAACCTTTAGAAGGTTATATTTATATGTAGAAAATTAGGTTTAGATATATATATATATATAAATGTCTCTTACACCATCATCATTAGAAAGACTCCTTGCATGCCACCAAATAACTTAATTAAGACTGTAATATATATCAATATCTAATAAGTGTAGAGAATATATGTAGGTATATATTAAACACATATCATGTATTTAATCTACACATATATATTGTCTACACAACCCACTAACTCAATTTGCCCCAAAAGTCAACTAAACACATATAAGAGATAATATCTCTTTAATATGCCAAAAAGACTTTATATTGATTAATGTACTTGGACTTGGCTATTGGGCCAACGCTTGGGCCAATATATAGGCCAAGTCCAATCCATAAATCAATTGGGCCTAGTTGATGGAATGGGCCTTTTAGTTGGTCCAACTCTTGGCTTAAGCCCATTCCATCAAACTAATGGTCCTTAGGTTGATGGGCCTTGGAGTTGGGCCAATATTTGGCTCAAGCCCATTCCATTAAACTAATGGGCCTTGGATTAATCTTTGGGCCAAAACTCTTTTGGGTCTAGGCCCATACACCTTGGGCTATTAATCTAAGTCTATAAGGAAACAACATATACTCTTTATTTAATACTTTAATTAATATCTCATATTAATCAAGTATTTAATAACCAAACTCATGGTGGAATTAGATTTCATGATATGCTAGAATCATTCCTCAAAGCATAAATCAAATTTCATTAATCTTAATTGTAGAATGCCTTAGAGGGGGGTGAATAAGGCAATCGAATTCAAATCGATAGTAATTGAAATTTAAACAAGAATAGAAAGAACGTTAGGAAGAAAGAATGAAGAACACAATGATTTAAGGAGTTCGGATTCAACAACAATCCTACGTCTCCACCTAACTTATCCCCAAGTTAGGATTTTCAATCACCCACAATCTTATTAACAAAATTACACAAGAGTTTAAGGCTCACTCTTACAACCTTACAGACAAGAGTTTCTAGGCTCACTCTTACAACCTTACAGACAAGAGTTTCTAGGCTCACTCTTAAACCAAATCCCAAGTGTTTTAATGGCTAAACACTTAAACCAAATCCCAAGTGTTTTAATGGCTAAACACTTAAACTGTGTTGACTCACACGGTCCGTGCACCTTGAACTGGCCTTAGCTATCTTCACGAAAGTTGTAGATAATTGTCTTATCTTTCCATAGCACTTTCAATCAGCTCATTTGGACATCTGTAGCTCAAGATATTGCTCAAATACTGAGAGCTCAAGATATTAACTCTATTTTGATTTGCATATTAGTCCTACCTTATACACACTTAAATAAACATGTTAAATGCTCAAAATTAAGATTGTTAAGATCAAAATTAAGATTGATTATTGCTAAGGTCAACATATATATATAT
>CATIWM010013387.1:0-13975 GCA_949671775.1 Mallotus repandus | reverse complement strand
CTTTTCTCTTTTGCTACTTTGCTCTTATCTTTAAGTTTGGGGCACTCACTTTGGATGTGTTCTGATTTCTTGCCTTCATAGCAAGTAATGTCTTTGGTTTTCTTCTTACCTTCTCCTTCAAACTTCTTGTTGAAGTCTCTTATTCTTAATGAATTTTTCTTTCTCAAGAACTTTTTGAAATTTCTAGTGAGCATGGAAATTTCATCATCTTCATTACTAGAGCCTTTAATAATTTCTTCTTCACTTTCTTCTTGTGAAGCCTTTAATGCTATGCTCTTTTTCTTTTCTTCCTTCTCTATTTGCTCTTTACCTCTTTACTTTATTGTAAGTTCATGGGCAAGAAGCTTTCCAATAAGCACATCAGTTGAAAGAGTAGCAAGATCTTGAGCTTCCTCAATTAAAGTAACTCGAGATTCCCAATCCTTCTTAGGTAGGATTCTCATAATCTTGTTGTTTACATCTTCCTTGGTAAAATGTTTACCAAGTTTCTTGAGGGCGGTGACAAGAGCATTAAGGCAATTTGTTATTTCGGTGATTGATTTTTGAGGCTTTATCTTGAAAAGTTCATACACATATATGTGGAGTTGAACTTTCTTGCTTCTTACTTGAACATTTCCTTCATAATGATTTTTCAAGGTTTCCCACATTTCCTTAGCCGAAGTGCAATGTTGAAGCTTGCCTCCTTCATCTCTTGATATGGAAGAGATTGAGTAATTATAGCCTTTTTATTTTTGTGATTCGCTTTTTGTTAAATGGAATTCCAATTATCTCTATCAATTTTAGTTTCCACACCATTAATTTTATCTTTGGATGGTTCCTAATCTTTTCGAACAATGTTCCAAAGTTTGATAGAATCACAATCTAGATAGAGCTCCATTTTGAACTTCTAATACGGATAATCACTTCCATCAAAGAAAGGTGTAAGAGAAGAAATGTTTTTTGTTTCACTTCCTATGATCTTGTATTCTAACAATGAAGTCCCTAGAATTCAAGCTCTAATACCAAATAAAAATGTCTTAGAGGGGGGGTGAATAAAACAATTGAAGGATATTAGAAAATTAAAACCGAAGTTGAGGAAATAACAAAAATAAAGGAAGATTAAAGAGGAAGAGAAATGAACACAACGATTTAAGGAGTTCGGATTCAACAACAATCCTACGTCTTCACCTAACTTAAACCCAAGTTAGGATTTTTAGTTACCCATAATTTTATTCACAAGATTGAGATTACACAACAGTTTAAGGCTCACTCTTACAACCTTACAATCAAGAGTTTTCTAGGCTTACTCTAAAACCAAAACCCAAGTGTTTTAATGGCTAAACACTTAAACCAATTCCTTTAGAATAGAATCTCACTTCCTGTTTTCTCAAACCCAAAAAATAGAAGAACAAGGATATCTATTCTAACACTCACCAACTCTCACAAGAGTTATACAAAAATAGAAATTGTTTAAAAGAGAATTTGAGAACTCAATTGAAAACTTAAGAGAGAATTTGAATAATCAAGTGTCTTAACATCAATTGAGCTCTAGGAGTTGTTTATATAAACAAACAACTCAAAATTATGGTTGTTTTAAGCCAATAATTGTGTCTCAAATGTCTCCAAACATTTGAAGATTTAAATTGACTTATTTCTATTAGAATGATGCTCACAATCGTGAGGAAGAAGTCCTGGCTCGTAAGGATAAAAAATAGAGTCGTTGCCTTTGAATTTTTGTTAAAAATGTCCATTGTAAGCTATCAAAAGGATTCTCATAAGCTTCTCATGATCATGAGGCCAGACCATGAGCAGCACTATCCAAAAAAGCTGAAATAGCTCAAAATGGGCATAATAGGGGACAGCTTGTGACCGGCTCATGAGTGGCACTTTAGCCCTTTAATATGATCGAATCATCCTAATATTTCTTCATAAAAGTTGTATATGTTTGTCTTATCTTTTTATATCATTTTGAATCAGCTTAATTGGCCCTTTTTATCTCAAGATATTATTGAAATACTAAGAGCTATGCAACCTAGAATAAAAGCTACATATACTGACTTTGATTAAAGATTTGCAAACCCAAATGAACTCGGATTTTGACAAGTAAGCTCAATTCAGAAATATTATGATGTCTAATTCACATTTCAAGTAGATCACTTTCTCATCATAAATCTCTAAGGATGTCAAAATCCTCCCTAAATCTCAAAGGTCCAATTAGCCCAAAAGCACTTATCAATCTCGGTCGTGACCATACTTGGGACCGTTGTCCATAGATGTTTTTCTTTGATATTTATACTCCATTTTAACTTCTAATTAAGTTCTAACTTATACAAACTTAAATAAATAAAATTAAATGCTCAAAATTAAGTTTGTTAAGATCAAAATTAAGATTGATCATTGCTAAGGTCAACAGAATTCCCTTGCTATTTTATCAAAAAATGACAAACTTTCATAAGAATTTTTATTTCTTGTTTTAAGTGTATGAGTACACATACAAAATTTTTTCTTAATATGTGAATGTTGAACCTTTATACTTGATTAAATGTTTTAAAACTCATAAAATGTTCCTGTGATAGTGCTATGATTGTGGGGCAAATGATGTTGCCATTTTTTAGCATTAGAAATGCGTTGAAACGTGGACTAATTAGAAGCAACTGAAGTTGCAAAATTTTTTGAATTGTACAGAGGTGATGACTCATCTTACTAAGGCAATGTCGTCATTGCCTTAGCTGTTGTGCCATTGGCTAAATGTACGGGACCGTTGCCTCAATGTTTGGCTGATGCCTTAGTGCCCTAAATTCTTGAGTGCAAAATGTTGTAACATTAATTTAAAACTTGAACTCACCTTAAATGTATACCTGCAAGTTTTAGAAGCACTTTTGTTTCTCATAAATGATTCCACCCTATATATATATATATGTATAAAATCCTTATATTCCAATTTTATATAATAATGAGTAAAGACTTTTCTGTAATTTTGTCTGTCCCCCTTTCGTGTATATATAAAAATTGGATAATTTAGTCATTTACTAATAAAAGTAAAATTAAATTAATTAAAATATAATTTTAATTTGATTGAAAGTCTATTTCCTATTCTAATTAGATTAATTTCTAGTTTATCTTTAATAAAAATTAAATTAATTAAAATATAATTCTAATTTAATTGAAAGTATGTTTCCTATTTTAATTAGGTTAATTTCTATCTTATCTCTAACAAAAATTCTAATTCAATTAAAAGTATATTTTCTATTCTAATTAGGTTAACTTCTATTTTTATCTCTAATAAAAACTAATACATTATAACTATATTAAATTAATATCAATTTATTATATAAATAAGTAACACTTTTATTGTTTTCAAAAATTTTATTTAATTATTATTATTATTATTATCATCATCATCATCATCAAAATATATGTTCAATAGTTTATTTATTATTACGAATCTAAAAATTTTTGGTTGACGTCTAAAGCATGTGGTTATTTACTAGTATTGTGTGTATATATATATTTCATATTAGACCTTCAGTTAACTTAGCCTTAATTTCTCAAATTGAACTAAAGTCAACTAATAAGGCTTCAGAAGATGAGTTTTAGGTTCTTACTATGCAAGAAGAATTCAATCAATTTAAGAGAAATAATGTTTGGAACTTGATATTTAGACCAAAGAACTGTCCTATTATTGGCACCAAGTGGGTATATAGGGACAAATCAAATGAATAAGGTGTCGTTACTAGGAACAAGGCTAGGTTGATGGCCAAAGGTTATAATCAAGAGGAAGGAATTTATTATCCAGTTGCAAGGTTAGAGGCCATTAGTTTGTTACTTTCATTTGTATCATTCATGAATTTTAAACTTTTTCAAATGGATGTCAAAATTTGATATGGAACCTCCATGAATAAGCTTGAGAACCCCTTTATATATTCGAACCCCCAACACATTAACATGAAAACCCCAATACTCAATTCGACAACAACTCCAAGTGATATGAACCCACTAGACAACCTGCTGTAGGAACCCATTCAACATGAATCTAAACCCATGCTCGCAAGAAAATTTCAAATCAAGTTCTAATTCAAATAAAGAAAACCTTCACCTCATGTTTAGTTAGCCCAAATAACCAAAGCTATATCAAAACTTTAACCTTTTAAACGTAACAAACAAGCAACAAAGGTTATTAAGAAGACACCACAATCTACTGTTTGAAAGATAGATTGATAAGTCACAAAGGTTGTCACATGGTTAACCAAATAACCCAAGAGAATCCTCTCGAAATTTTATTAATCATCGTTGGTTGCACACCTTTAGGTTACATAAAATAAGGCCTTTATGTAGGCTTAAGGAACCATAAATAAAACCTAATTAATATCCTAACTAAACAAGAAAACAAAATTCTTCTTAAATAAGAAAATATAATTCTACTTAAATAAGAAAATATAATCCTGATTACATTCGGATTGACATATATAGCACGTTGTAACTCATTTTTCACCATGATGAAGGCCGAATTGACTCAAGCCCAAAACATAAATATTGTAGCCCTTGATGTTAGCTTTAATTAAAATCTTAAATCACTTAATTTGAATCTATATTGAGAGAGATATAGCCCATTTACTGATGTATATTCAGTCTTCCCAATTTTGTTCATGATCTGATAAACTTTCATAATTTTATCCCATCAATACTATCAAATCAGCACTATATTTCCACATAAAAATTGTATCTATCTATCTTATATTTCTATAGCCTCTTAAATCACCTTAATCCAAGCTTTCTAGAGTGAGTTATAGGGAAAATACAGAAATATGCTACACAAAATATGAATTCACGCGAATTGATCTTGTCTTGAATGGAAGTTGACTTATTAGCCTAAACAAATCTTGAAACCTTCCTCTTTGGAACATAGGATCATATCATTCTCCCTCTCTTCAAAAATATTTGTCTTCAAATCTTTTCCTTCCATGCAATTGAATTTTTTTTATTTTAATTTTTAACAAAGACTCACAAACACTACACAAAAAGGAAAAAAACACAAAAGTATAAACTAAATGGAAAATAAAAATAAAATTCAAATCCGAAAAAAATTTAAAAAAAAACTTTTTTTTAAACACAAAATAAAAATAAAAATATAGTTCTTAAGATTTAAAAATAAATAAAAACTAGCTAAGGATACGTAACATTGAATTAAGCAAAACCTTATTTGAGCCAAGCTATGATACCAAATGATATGGAAACTCCATGAATAAGCTTGAGAAACCCCTTTATATATTCAAACCGCTAACACATTAACATGAAAACCCTCAATTTAGCAACAACTCCAAGTGATACAAACCCACTAGACGACCTGCTCTAGGAACCCGTTCAACATGAACCCAAACCCACGCTCTCAAGGAAAGTTCAAATCAAGTTCCAATTCAAACATAGAAAACCTTCACCTTATGTTTAGTTAGCCCAAACCACTAAATCTATATCAAAACTTTGACCTTTTGAACATAACAAACAAGCAACAAAGATTATCAAGATAACGCCATAATCTACTATTTTAAAGATAGATTGATAAGTCACAAAGGTTGTCACATGGTTAACCAAGTAACCCAAGAGAATCCTCTCTAAATTTTATTAATCATCCATGGTTGCACACCTTTAGGTTACATAAAATAAAGCCTTTATAAAGGCTTAAAGAAACCCTAAATAAAACATAATTAATATTCTAGCTAAACAAGAAAACAAAATCCTTCTTAAATTAGAAAACATAATTCTACCTAAATAAGAAAATGTAATCCTTATTACATTTGGATTGACATATGTATCACGTTGTAGCTCATTTTCACCATGATAAAGGCTAAATTGATGCAAGACCAAAACATAAAAGTTATAGCCCTTGACGTAATATTTAAGTTTCATCTTTAATAGCTCCATTTGGATCTATATTGAGAGAGATATAGCCCATTTACTTTTGTATGTGCAGTCTGCCTAATTCTGTATACGATTTGATAATATTTCATAATTTTAGCCCATGAAGACGATCGAATTAACTCAAACTTTCTTTATTAAAATTATAGAACTTTGTGCCAGCTTTCCATAGCCTTTTTAATAACCTCAATCCAAATTCTGCATAGAAAGATATGACTAAAATACTAGATTAGGCTACCAAAAGATGAATTGATAAAAATTGAATCTAGGATAGCATCAGGATCCTATCAAAAGTGCTTTCTTAAATGGTTTTCTTTAAGTGTTAAGAAACCTCCGAGTGTTGAAAATCATGAATTTTCTAATCATGTTTTTAAATTGTCGAAGGCATTGTATGGATTGAAACAATCTCCTAGAAGTTGTTATAAAAGTTTAAGCAACATTCTATTAGAGAAGGGATTCTCTAAAGGAAAGGTTGACATAATTCTTTTCATATAGATATCCAATAATGACTTACTCATTGTATAAATCTATGTTGATGACATTATAATCAATGCTATTGACCATTGCTTATGTAAGGATTTTTCAAATTTAATGCAAAGAGAATTTGAGATGAACACGATAGGTAAGCTCAAGTTCTTCCTTAGACTTTAAATCAAACAATGCAAAGATGGGATCTTCATCAACCAAGCCAAGTACATAAGAGACATCCTTAAAAATTTTGGCATGAAGGGAGCTAAAGCTAGCAAGATCCCTATGAGCACAACAATAATACTTTCAAAGGATGAAAATTAAAAGTCAGTTGATGAAAAATGCTATAGAGGTATGATTAGATCCCTTCTTTACTTAACCATAAGTAGACCAGATATTATGTTTACTACATGCTTAAGTGGTAGTTTTCAATCATGTCCTAAAGAATCTTATTTGAATGACATTAAAAGAATTTTTAAGTATCTCATAGGCACATAGCATTTAGGACTTTGGTATCTTAGGAGTTTAACCTTTGACCTTATTAGTTATTAGGATACAAACTTTGCTGGTGGTTTATTAGATAGAAAGAGGACTTCCAAAACTTGTCAATTCTTAGGACAATGTTTAGTTTCTTGATTAAGTAAGAAATAAATTTTGATTTCCTTATCAACAACTAAAGCCAAGTATGTGGCGTCTAGTTGTTATTGTTGCTCACAAGTTTTGTTGCAAAAACAATAACTTAAGGAATTTGGCCTAGATGTTGATCATATTCCAATCAAATGTAACAATACAAGTACTGTAAACCTTAGCAAAAATCTCGTCCAACACTCAAGAACTAAGAACATTAACATTAAATATCATTTTTTTACATGATCATGCTAAATGTGGTGATATTATGTTTGAATTTGTTGATGCAAACCATCAATTAGCTGACATTTTCACCAAGCCTCTAAATGATGAAAGGCTTAACTTAATTATACATCAACTTGGTATGATTAATGGTTGTAGTTTGCGTTGTATTGCATGTTTCATTTATTGATTTTGCAAGCATATCATTGATAAACAAATAAAATGTATTTATTTTATTTATTGATGAATTTGCAAAAATAAATGTGTCCAAGGAACCTAGGCACATTTGCTGGATCCCAATCTACTTGATTTTTAAGCTAAAATTCTTTTTTTTTAATTGTTTTAAACTGTGTCAATTTAGTCCTCGAAGGACCAAATTGAATAAATTTTTGAAACATTTTTGGACCCAATTGCAAACTTTTCAAAAGCTTAGGGACTAGTATACAACTTAGTCATGACCGTTAGTTGCAACTAGTCCCCTTCGAGACACCTGTTTGTCTCTAACACATAATGTCACACCACGTCTCACGTAGCTCGAGATGGACGTTTAAAACTAACCATTCAGCAAACCACTTGATTTAATCAAATTATATTATATTTGGAATTACATATGCTAAAGAAATTGAAAATAATCCCTTAGAAATGTTTGATATTATTCATATAAAGTATTTAGAAAATAAGAAATGTGCAATTTGATATGTTTATATATAAGAAATATAACATCAAATAATTGAGTAATAGAGGAAATCATGCTCTTCAAACTAAATTGGTACTCATTTTTATATACTAAAAGCATAGTGGTGAATATCATTAAGGTAGTATAAAACATGTGTATAAACAATTGCTTTACATATAGTCTAGCCACCACTATTGACCTCAGTTAATATACTTTTACAATACTTATTAAAATAAGATTAAGAAATAAGGTACGAGGCTTTTCTAATGAGGATGTTGGCCAACCTTACTCTGAAACTTCTATAAACACTCTCTTAGCTCAATCCACCCACTATCAAACCCTGTTATTTGAAAAGTTTATAAAATAGAGTAAAATGAGTACAAAAATACTCAGTGAATAGATATCTCAAGCAGAAAACAATTTGGTTAAACCAAACACAATAAACATCTCAAATCAGCATACTAAAGTAATTAAAATCAAATTATAATCCACTTGAAATATCAAGGTCATTATTGCCTTCAAACTTATACAAAACTCAGATGAATAAAAAAATATATTTTTCAATCATCAAAATAATCTTTCACATGTATTAACCATCCCTATAATAAGCATCGTAGTTTGGCCATAACATACAGACCATCACAAGCATCAATCTCTAGGCACACTTGAAGGCTAACCCTTCAACTACATTAGCACGGAACGACCCTTCTCCCTTCACCATACTGCAGTCAAGTGCCCTATTCTTTATTGCGTAATAACAACCAATATAATCACCTCAACACATTTGCACAACTCATATAGCGTGCTAATACACAAACCAAATGTCATTTTCACCAAATAATCAATCAAAACAACACTACCGTATTTATAGTTCAATAAGCATTCAAAATCAAACAATCTTCATCATAGTTTAAATAAGTGAAATCAGGTTGAGCATAAATTCATTTTAATGGCCGAGTAACTAAAAGAATCTCAATTCATATTACAAAGCAAAATATATAAAAATAACACATTTAATTGTACACTTGAACCTTTAAAGCTTGAAACTTAAACATGTGATTTAAGTAGCACAAGGCTAAATGGAAACCATTTATAATGCATCAATTCAGGTCCATTAAATAACATTAAAATTTTCATTTTATTGTTGTTATAAAAGGTATTGAAGGGCTTGAATATCTACTCACAAAATAGCTTTCAAAACCAACACAACTGATTTACTGTTTTGCTTAATTCATACCAGCACCTTCCTTCCCCTTTCCAGCACCTTCCTTCCCCTTTCCAGCACCAAAAATATGAAATTTAATTTATAAATCATCAGTATAATAAGCCTCTATGTTTCCCTATTCATGCAGCCCCCAAATAGTATGAATAAAATGCAAAACAACTCAAATCTGACCTATTAACTTTAAAAGGTTGTTTCAGGCCAAACTTAGAAAAATTCCCCAAACTTGTAGAGAATGAATTTGAATCAGTAATATATTTATATTTATACTAAATTTTTTAAAATTTCACTTAATTTGGACAATTATAGAGTGAGATATAGGCAATTGAACACAACCGCATCAACTTACACGAACAGACTGAGCATTAAAATGTTTCTTATTATTAGACTCATTTAGAGACTAAATCAGGTCAAGATAAAGAGGAAAAGTTTTAGATAACTCTTCAAAATTTCCAAATCATGAAAGAACACTCAATTTTGAGCTCTCTATCTCAAGTTATGACTGAAACACTGATACTGAAAAATCAGACATCGAGAACCCAAGATTAGCAAGTTATGAACCCTAATTGAAATCCAAAAAAACAAGTAAATTACTTACCAAATCAATCACCTGAGCACTTAAGGATAATAATTGATGGTCTAAAATGATCTTAGACCTTCAAATCAGCTTGCAAAATTCATAAACTCTTTTTAACTTCTCTTTCTTTTCTAAGGAAAATGCTTCCTTCTTTCTTTTTCCTTAACACTAATGGTTGCTCTCAAAAAGCCACGACTTTAAAGAAGAATCCAGACCCAATTTGGATAGATTTATAGTAAAATATCCATTTAAGCCTTTAAAGAAATACTAGAATTATCTATTAAGCCTCAAACTTCCAATTATTCATTCTAGGACATTTATTTGTTTCAATTGAGTCTAAATCATCTTAAACTTCTTAATTCTCACTCTTTACTTTATTTTTACTCCTAATCCCTTTTATTCTCATAATTTTAATCATTTTGAGTGGCATCAAAATTCAAAAATTCTCACTCTTTGATCGAGTACAAATCACAGCTTAACCTGATAAACTAGTCTAACTATATATACTAGCTTATACTTAAATTCTATCAAAATATATGTAAATACAATGCAAAATAAATGCAAATGTACCTATAATTAGGGTACAGATTTGACACAGAGATGCTACCAATCATGGTCATGATGATTGGATGTCCTTAATGGAATCTAACTTCAATGCCCGATTTGATCAAGTTGATTCTCATATTGCACACCTTCAATACAATGTTTATTATCTCGATGAGAGATAAGGGAATGAATGCTAATGGGCTCTCTTCTCTTATCCTCCACCACCACAAGAAGGAGATGAAAACCCCTCTTAAACTTAGCCTCTTTTGCACTTCTTTGTTTTCCTTTTAACATTTTTAATTTTCTATGTCTTTTATAGTACTTTATGTTTTTAGGTCTCCTAGTATCTATGTCTTATTTTTATGTTTATCATGTACTATCCTTGGACTGCATGTACTAATCTCTTATACTTTTATATTATTAATGAAATATTTTTATTTTGCATTCATATTGTTAGTATTTCTTTTTCATTCTTTTTGCATTTTGACAAAAGGGGCAGAAGGAAGTTATTTGAGTGATTTTTCTATTTAATGTGCAATATTTGTTCATCAATCTTTATCTATCTTTAATGTGCAATATTTGCTTATTAATGGAGCCTATTAATAGTGTCTTTTAATATCTTGCAATATTGATCAAAATTTATGTTTATGTAATGTTTTAAATGCTAATGATATCAATTAAAAATTTAAATCCTAAAATTTAACTTTTGAACTTTCAGACCTTTTGATTTATGCATTGAATGAGGGGAATATCTCTTCAAATTTCAAACTCCCATGCACACATTAAGGGGGAACATTACTCACACACACTTGCATTATTCATTTTTTAATCTCACTTAAAATTCTTTGTCAAAATCAAAAAGGGGGAGATTGTTGGCCATTTGCATGATTAAAGACTAATCTACCACATTTTGATTTAAAAAAATTAATTTTGAGTGACTAATGTGTGTATTTCAAGCGTGTATAAGTTAGGCATAATTAAGAGGCATTTCCAAGCTTGAAAAATGGAACATAGCATCAATACAATGATGCTCAAGATCCCATCATGATCACGACCATCCCCACAAGCACAACCATGCCAAATGCCTTAAGAAGATAAAATTACAGTAGTCCTCATGGTTGGTGTCACAGTTTTGATCAAGATCGTGACAAGGTAATCATGATCGTGAGCAATAGCATAAAAAGGGACATTAGATCTAATGGCCCTCATGATTCTAATCACAATCATGATTATGATCTTGATGGGATTGTGAACCCAGGTCATGAGCATAATCAAAGGTATGACAATTAAAGCTTAGAAATAATAGCCCTCATAGTCCCCATCACGATTATGATATGGGTGATCACAATTGAGACAATGCTGATTACAAGCATAACTCAAAGAAAGACAATGATGGCTGAAAACATAGTGACCCTCATGGTCCCATGTCACAATTGTGACATAGGTCACACCAGTTTTTTAAGACTCAACAGTCACAAAATGTCCCCAATGGCTGTATTTCTCCATGGTCATGATCATAACTCATCCAAACTATGCAAAAAAGCTGAAATTGCAATTAATGAGCAAGGCGAAGCTTAAAGACGAAGTTGAAGTTCTCTCCAACATCTATTTTTTGATGCTCAACTATAAATACACCCCTCAAAATCTCATGAGTGGTTGAAACATTATCTTTACAAAGATGGAAGAGAAGGACCCTACTTGAGTGTTTGCCCCTCTAACTCGTATTCTCTTTATTTTATTTTATTTTGGTAAAATTCTTTTCATGTTAATATAATTACCATTGCATGCTTAGGGATTATTATGCCATGATTCCATGATGAATACCATGTATATCCATTATGCCATCATGATTGCCATGTCATGTATATATACATCATGTTAGTTCAACACTTGTTATGATCACGCATCATTATTTTTACTATATATTGGCATGTTTATTTATTTATGATATGGTCATGCATCATACGATGCTCATGCAACATTTTATCATACAAATAATTCATGCATGTGGTAAAATTCATAATCATAATTATATATATATATATATATATATAAAATTATTCTAAGCTTCATGTTACTCCTCTTAAGAGACATGTCAAATCTAAGGTTAGTCCTAATCAATAAGTTGTAACAACTTCATAAGTATATTTTCAATATTGAAAGAGAAAGGATCCAATTCAGGCAAATTTAAAATCCCGCTATTCGGAGGTTCGAACCCTTCTGTCCCAGCTATTCTATATATGAAAAAATAGATCTTTCCTTTTTTTATTTATCATTCCCCATAGAATTTAATTCGGGAATCCATAGGAAATTATTAATAGAAAGTAAACCTAAACGAGTCGAAGAATTACAGATAAATGTACAAAAGGAACTTAATTGTGTGAATCGAAAACTTAATATTGCTATTACAAGAATTTCAAACCCGTAATATGTATATATCATACAAATAATTCATGCATATGGTAAAATTCATAATATGATTATGATTATGAATTTTACCATATGCATGAATTATTTGTATGATAAAATGATGCATGAGTATGGCATGATGCATGAACATATCACAAATAAATGAACATGGCACTATATAGTAAATATATTAATATTTATCGCATAAAAATTCTTGTTTATTCATAATTTTAATAGATATTTTATAAAATTAACTCACAAATTGAGCGTGCTGGCTAACGCGTCCTCGGCTGCCTATGCTCTTTACACCTGCTGCTCCCGAACTGTCTAAAATAAATAATATTTATTTAATAAATAGTTTTAAATACACTCTTAAAAATCTTAGAAAAAATATAAAAATCAAGAAATTATCAAAATAATCTTAGGAACACTAAGAATGATTAAATGATTAATTTTGAGGCTCAAAGAATATTTTTGACGAATTAAACTAATTTAAATGAAAATAAAATAATTTCCACCATAGCCATTCCAAAATTTATATTTCAAAATCCGTAAGGAATTAGATCAAACTCCAGTTATAGAAATTTATCACAACAATTTATATACTATTTATAAAAAATAATTTCATAATTTTTCATATTGCTTACTGTTTATCACCGGAATTCGGGTGGGACACACCGGATTTTTCATTAAAAACACATCACCTGACCAAACCAAATATACCAATATTTTCCCAACAATTAATAGAATGCAATTATAGCCTCAAATACCCTAAAATATACACAGAATAAAGACATCAAAAAATAAAAGAAAAATTATCAAAAAATTCATAGAATATCCTAGCGGTTGAGATTAGATTCAAGGCTAGCATCTAAAAACTTCTGAAATGATGAGGAAAAAGCTTCTAGTGGTGGCTTTGCTTGAACGGTGACGAGGTGAATGTTCCAACTTTGACAACTTGAGCTAAAATTTCAAAGTGAAATCTAAATTTTTTTGTAACTTTTCTGATCGAATGGACACCACCAGTGCATAGAGGATGTCGATAAATATTTTTGATTAAAATTTCATGTCAATCGGAGGTCATTTGTATGGCTAACAAAGAAGAGAAATAGTATAGGGACCAAAATGGATATTTATCAAAAATACATCTTTGCTTCCTTTACAGCCCTAACTTCTTCATGTACACACACATCTAATTTTTGTCTTTTTCCTCTTTCTCTCAGCAACCTATATCAACCATTATCAACTTGAACAACCTTGGTCTACTACACTTAGCAACCCAAATCAACCTTAGCAACCTAACAACCCAAATCAACCTTAGCAACCCTTAACAACC
>CATIWM010013377.1:0-20824 GCA_949671775.1 Mallotus repandus | reverse complement strand
GAATCTAAAATTCAAGTTAATTTTAATTTTAATCAGAAATATCCTTCTAAATAAATTATGTTTTACCTTCCTTTTAAATTTCATAGTACATTATTAAACGTGCAATTATTTAACATTCAAATTAATATTTAACTTTTTTTTAAATATTTATTAATTTTTTTAAATATTAATTTTTAATTATATTTTTAAATTAATATTACAATTTATAAATTTTTAATTTTTAATTTAAAATTTATTAAAAAATAAAATTATAATTATATGAAAAATCTAAATTAAGATTAGATTAATTAAAAAATTTTGAATAATTGTAAATAAAAACACAACGCAACAAATTCATTTGCCTGCTAGTGGTGGTCGTCTCTTGGCATTTATCCTAATCAAATCCAACCCTCGAAGCAATGTCGAAGAAGGGGACAAGAGAGCCAAAGGAACAAAAAGTCACTGTTGGACCTGTCATGCTTGCTGCATAGGGTGTTTCTCAGAGATGCAAGGAACCCACTTCATATTAAGCTTCGTGCTACGGGTGAAAACAAGACCAAGACACCTGGTCTTGGTACCAAGAGTTGAATTTTTTTTTTTTGAAAATAAAAATAAAAATAATGAGATATGTTAGTCACTTATAAATATGACTTTAAAATTTATAGAATTCATTCATAAATTTCATCAATTTCATTAAAATTTTATCTAATTATAATGAATTCAACCAATTTAAAAACATGAAATTTTTAAATGAATTTCATAAGTTATTTATTTAAATAAAATTCATATATTTAAAATTTCAAATAAATTTTATAATGCTATATTTGGATGTAAGAGATTTGAACATGAATTTGGATTTCAATAAAAATTTTTATTTGGAAACTACATAGATTTATATTATGAAGATTTCAATTAAATCCGCAATGAATTTAATAGTTCATTTAATGAGGATTTGAAATGACATGTAACTACATGTTATTTAAAATCCTTATCATTGAAATTTCAATATTTGAAATTTCAAATTTCAAATCATATACTTGCATCCAATCACACTCTAAAATTTTATGAAATTAATTTATACCAAACAAACTCTAAAAGGCTTTTACATCTCATGGCGATGTTTAATCCAACCAACTTAAAAAAAAATCAACAACAATTTCTTTCTCTTTTAAAATTAATTTCCTAGTTATTTCTAAAAAAACTAATTTCCTAATTGGCCCAATCTATTTGACTTCATAATTTTTTTTATTAATATTTCATGGGCTTGAGCCCATTTGATAATCACATAACGATGTTAAGATAAATGGGCCCAGTTTTGTCAAGAAAAAATTCACACGTGTGATTGGTGGAGCATGTGTGAAAAGATGACCAGACATGTTATCCATGTGGAGGCCCCCACTTTTCTAGCGCCGTATCATGAACGAGAGTTAATAGTAATGCTGGTATAAGATAATCTCCATTGAACTCATGCCACGTTACGGTCTCTTATTGGATGCTACAGGACTGTAATAATGGGTGATCAGTCATGGCCAATAGACTTCTCACAGATTGAAAGGTTTATGTGGTATTTACTGTACCTGATTTTAGTTAAGATGATTATCTGTTGCGAGGTCCTGTCCGTACGGTATATACGGAACATTTTAACGCATTCAAACAGCAGCCGGTAACCTTTGAAAGTGAATAAAATACAATCCCACGCGCTATGCGCTTTCTCAACTACTTTCCGCGGGATGTTAAAAATTAAAAATGGTCCTTGTCTTGGTCCCTAATGCATACAACTCCAAACTAAATTATTAAAACATATTTACCATCTTTATCAAAGGTTTTCACAAATTTCATTTTTTTAAGGATTTTTTTCTGGACTTTTTCTTTTAAGTCAAAGCTTTTAAAGTAATTATATTGCTAATTAAAAATTTAAAACAATTAATTAAATTTTGTTTAATTCAATAAATTAATTAAACTTTGTATGTCATTTTATGTTCTTGCTATGCTACAATTATCATGAGTAAATATAATAAATTAAATATATTTTTACTATATAGTTAATATTTTATACTTATTCTGTTGCTTAGTTTAAATTTCACTAAAAAAGCATACAATTTCAAAATTATCTTAAGCGAAAAAAAGGAAAAGTTAACTTTTATTAATTATTTAAAATTGGAAAAATCTAAACTTTCGAACTTATATGATTTATTTTATTGAGCCCCTATATATTTATTGTGTTTTAAAAGATCCTTAAACATTTATTTATTACAATATTGAATCATTTTTTAATAAAAAAATGGAAAGTATAATTAATGTTTAAAGGTTCAATATTGTATCAAATAAATATTTAAGGGTTAATTGTTGTATCAAATAAATGTTTAAGAGTTTAATGTGTATCAAATAAATATTTAAGAATTTTTCAAAATACAATAAATATAAAGAGAGTTCAATGAAACAAATCATGAAAGTTGGAGGGTCACATAATGAGTTTTTTCTTTAAAATTTTGTATTTAAAATTCAAAATTTTTTAAAATAACTAATTTGAACATGTAGTATTGTATTTTAAATTGAAATGAGAAATAAATTTAATATATTAAAATAAAATTTAAATTTATAAAATTTAACTTAAGTAAAAAAGAACTAGGTATTGCTAAATAATTTACTGTGTAAAATGAAAGTTCAAGACAAAATTTGCTTTGTATTATAGTGTATAGGAGAATAATATCTAAGAGTATCTGGTATTAACAAAATATTTTTTAAAATATAATTCAATATCTAATCCATCTTACCTATAACTTTAAGAAAAAATAAAAAATTTATTTCTATCTTATGTGTGAATAATACAAATGTCAATTTTGTCGTTTACTGATAATATTATACACATGTCATAACATTATTTTATTTATATTCTGTTGTTTTTTACTTAGAACTAATTTATTATCTTGAATAAAGCACAAAAAAAAATTATAAATTTTAAAATTGCTTGCAATTGCCCTAGTGTTTCTTACAAAAAAGTGACCCAATGAACATGATTAACCTAATAGAGAGCCAATCAACAAGAGGAGCGTGCATGCGATAAACAATGCAAAAAACAAAGCGCGTGATGAAAAAAAATCATAGAGCAAGTTCAAACACGAAAAAAACCAGTTCAAATGACGGTTAGCAGACGGCGTTTTCGTCATTTGTACCATCATAAAACGACAAGCAATTCCCAAAAAAAAAAGCTAATTTACACGGTATTGTTATTGCAGTGTGTACTTTGTCCTCCATTTTCACATTTCTCCTCTCAGAGCACAGCCCTTTCTTCCTTCTTCAATCTCTATATCTGTGTGACTCTAAAACCCTAACCAAAAAAAAAAAAAAAATCTGAATGGAAATACGAGTAGTAGCTATATGCTTAATTGTAAGTGTATTAGCTTCAAGTCCTTGTTTAGCTTCAGCTGGTGATATAGTTCACCAAGATGATGTTGCTCCCAAGAGACCTGGTTGCGATAACAACTTCGTTCTGGTACGTATATATATATAATACCTTATCTAGCTTCAATTTTCTTTTTTCTTTTTAAAAAATTGAGAGCAGATTTTATTATTAAATCATTACTGTTGATTTCTGTTTGGTTGCTGAGAAAATTTCAGAAAAAGAAATGTAATAAAGAGAAATTATGTACTTCTGGTGGTTGGATGCTTGGTTGGATTGTTTAATTTGATGAATAAGTTTTTTATTGTCTTTGATGGAATCGTTACTATTGAAATAAGCGTTTATTATTGTTACTATTAATATTATTATTATTATTGATTATAGCTTTGGTGATTTTCTATTTCCTTTCTCAGAATTTTGGTGAAGTGAGGGAATGGTGAGATGATTTTTTTTTTTTTTTTTTGTGTGCGCGCTGATTTGGATTGATAAATTGATAAGTCTCTCTCCATTTTGTGTTTGGTTGCTGAGAAAGGTCTTGGTATATTATTGTCCTGTGAAAAAATTTCAATTCGTATATAGCTGAAGATTCGCAGGATTAGTACGTTAACAGTGATCAAATTAGAAGCTAGAAATGTTCCATTATTTTAAGGTGTAACGAGATTTGGCTACGAACTTGAATTTGATTTCATTGGTTATGTTATGTATGGAGTTGCCTTCTGCTTTATCCTACCCATTCTGCTGAATTTTTATTTATTTATTTTTTTGCATTATTTGATCTGATCCTGTTTTATGTAATAGGTAAAAGTTGCTACTTGGGTTGATGATGTGGAAGACATCGAGTATGTTGGTGTTGGTGCTCGCTTTGGTCCTACTTTGGAATCAAAGGAGAAACATGCTATTAAAACTAGACTCGTTTTAGCAGACCCTCCTGACCTTTGCAGTCCGCCGAAAAATAAGGTTTTCAAACTCTGTTCTGCCTTCTTGCTCATGGACCAATCATATATTTCTTGCCTTAACTCTAACTATACATTTGATATCATTGTAATTTGGACGACCTTGCTCTTGGTAGCTTAATAGAGATGTCATTCTGGTGCACCGAGGTAGATGTAGCTTCACAATCAAGTCAAATATTGCAGAAGAGGCTAATGCTTCAGCTATTCTTATAATAAACTACCGGACAGGTCTCTTATTTATTTACCTATTTGCTTTATTTCTTATTCTTTCTATTGTAGATTCACTATCCCCTACCACTGAGTCAGATAAGCTTAGTGTACATAATTTCATATACGGTTTTATTTCTTGTTCTCTGGTTGGAAAAATCACCCCCATTTTTTTTTTGGGCTTGACTTGAAATTTTTTAAACTTTTCTGCAGAGCTTCTTAAGATGGTTTGTGAAGCAAATGAAACTGATGTGATTATACACATTCCTGCTGTCATGCTTCCTCAAGATGCTGGGGCAAGCTTGGAGAATTATATAAAGAATAGCGCCACAGGTATGCTACACACGATCTCCATGTATACCCTTATACCAGCAATTATCAGCCTTTTCATTACTATGGACATGTTTTGTTTGGGGATATTTCATGTTATATCAATACTTAGTGTGAGATATTGTGCAGTTTCTTGAATTAAATATTTACTTGTTTGCCTTTCCATATATCTAATCTTCCTCCTTCAGTTTCTGTGCAGCTATATTCGCCTCAGCGTCCTCTTGTTGATGTTGCAGAAGTGTTTTTGTGGCTTATGGCTGTTGGTACCATATTATGTGCTTCTTATTGGTCTGCATGGAGCGCCAGAGAATTGGCTATAGAGCAAGACAAGCTTTTAAAGGTCAAATTAGTCACTTTGACAGATAAATTTTTGTAGATCTTTGCAGACTGTGATCCTTGGTCAATAAGTCTCTGATCCATTTATGTGTGGATAACATTGTTCCTACAGGATGGTTCTGATGATTTTCAACCCACAGAAAGTCTTCCATCCAGTGGTGTTGTCAACATCAACACAACATCTGCCATTCTTTTTGTTGTGGTTGCTTCATGTTTTTTGGTCATGCTTTACAAACTCATGTCACTGTGGTTTATGGATGTTCTGGTGGTTCTATTCTGCATTGGTGGTACAGAGGTGTGTCTTTCCTTATTGCAACTAAACTATTGTCATCAGTTTACTAAATAGGCATGTGAAAATTTATGTAGGAAGTCTTAATTAAGTTACTTGATGTTATGCACTATAGTTATTAATGTAGACAAATGTCGAATTTCTTCATGCTTACAGGGCCTGCAAACTTGCTTGGTAGCTTTGTTATCATGGTATGTTTACTCTTCATCATACATATATATTGCTATCTACAAAATTACATGATTTCACTGTGAATTTGATCATTTATTTGTCATCATCACTTGATTAGTTTGGTGCTATCTGTTAAACATGTAAACATATTTTCTTCTTCCTATACTAGTTTCTCCAAAAAATTATCCATTTGACTGTCATTAGAGAGCCATAATATTCTGATTTGGGGAATAATGCTCAGGTGCATTGGACTATTTCCTTTATATTTCAATCAGTTGACTACACGTGATTGATAATCAATTGCATTCTATCTAGATGACAATTGCCCAGTGCAACTAGATATATGGGTCAAAATGAACTGTGGAGTCAGAATCATATGATCCTCATCATTTTAGAGGACAACAGAATATTTTTTTGGTTATGTTTCTTTATTACATATTACTTTTTTGATATTTTATTTTCAGAATTTTTGGAAATTGAACTGACAACTAAACACATATAGTTTCAGATGGTTTCAACATGCTGGGGAATCGTTTGTCAAAGTTCCCTTCTTTGGTGCTGTTTCGCATTTGACATTAGTTGTCTCTCCTTTCTGCATAGCATTTGCTGTTGTTTGGGCAGTTTACCGGCGTGTTGGCTTTGCTTGGATAGGTCAAGACATCCTTGTAAGATGAAATTCTAACTCTAATTTATGAAACCATCCAAAAGAGCATCAATCATTCCAAACAAAATGCAAAACTATGGTACCCTGTTTATGACAGGATTTTTGTTCTTAAGGGTGAATGCTTATCGGGTTACTTGAACAGTTGAAAGCTAACCTACTAAATTATAATATATTGAGTCTCCTTTATATTAAGTTTCTGTAAACAATGCATTCTTTTTGTTCCATTGTACAATTTAAAAATCATGAATGATTTTCAAATGTTTATCTGTCAGAATTTATTGTTCATAAGAAGCATCTTCTACTCTTGACTGACATTATCCTACTCTTAGCTTCACCTGCTTCAAAGTAGCATGTATTCACTTTGGTAATTGTTTGAAAGAGGTCATCTAATTTATTGTTTCCCATCAATCAGGGCATCGCACTAATCATCACGGTTCTACAGATCGTTCATGTACCGAATCTCAAGGTAATTTGATTTTGGTGGTTTGTCTGGATATATGCTTTTCCGCGGCATATTTTTTGTGTTATATTCTCCTTTTCTTGCTTTGACTTGAGAAACTTGTCCTTTCAATCCTTGTTGATGATATCTGACCGCCCATCTTAAAGCTGTCTGCTTATGTAGATTATTTTCCTTCATTGAAAAATTGTTTGTATTATGGAATGTTTAGACTCAACTCATAAGATGTCTAGCTTTGGTTTTGAGACTTTTTAAGTTCCTCCTATAGCATGATCCAATGGAAACTATTGTTCTGAAAAAAGTGTTTAATGCTGATAAGTAATACGTGCTTCTTCCGTTGTAATTTTCTCATTTGATAAAAAATAATGTAATCAGGTGGGAACAGTTCTTCTTGGGTGTGCATTCCTTTATGACATCTTCTGGGTATTTGTTTCTAAGCTATGGTTCAAGGAGAGTGTGATGATAGTGGTGAGTACTGTCAAGGCCTATCGTTTGCAACAATGTTCTATGTTATTTATGATGAGAGAAATGTAAATCGCCCAGTCTTTGCCTATTTTCTGCAGGTAGCTCGTGGTGATAAGAGTGGAGAGGATGGTATACCAATGTTATTGAAAATACCACGGATGTTTGATCCTTGGGGTGGCTATAGCATTATCGGGTTCGGTGATATCATTTTGCCGGGACTGCTTGTCGCTTTTGCATTAAGGTATCAGTTTGAAGCCCACCCTCAACTAATTTCTCATGAATCTCCCAAAGTCAATATAAGTTTTGTTTATTGTTAAAGTATTTTGCTTGGGATTCTGAATCACGAATTCACAAAATATAATAGTACTAACTATTTGATATTGTTTTATTTTATTAGAGCATCTCCAATGGCGTTATTTAAAATAAAGAGCATATTTTAGGTAATAAAGAATATCTTAAGAAATCTTTCAATATAAAGAATAAATAATTTTATTTAAATCTAATGTACTCTTTATATTTTAATCTTCATTTTGTTTTATTCTAAAAGTATTTAATATCAATTTTTGAATATTGTGGGAAGAAAGAACAAAAAAATTTAGATAATAAAAAAAAATCAATAGAAAATAAGGATATGTATAAAAAATAGAAGTGTATAAATTAACTTTTTATATAGAGTGAATTTTGTAGAGAGTGAATTAGAGTCTTATTTTTTACAATCATTCTTTATAATAAAGAATTTAAGTTAAATAAAGAGTAGATTGGAGATGCTCTTATTTTTCATACAAACAATTTGATTTTGTTTTATCTTATTATTTTTCATAAAAGCTGAGTGACTGTAGCTCATGACGTTTGGACTGTTTATATGACAAATTCTGCTCCTCACTTTTACAGGTATGACTGGTTGACGAAGAAGACTCTTCGAACGGGATATTTTATATGGGCAATGACTGCTTATGGTTTAGGTATGAGAAATGTTGAGTGTGGATTATTTTTGCAGTTGTCCTGATGTATTTAAGTTCATGTATATTTATTGTTATTGATAATGGTCCTTTGCTTCTTCTGTTCGTAGGTCTCCTAATCACCTACGTGGCTTTGAACATGATGGATGGACATGGCCAGCCAGCTCTGCTCTACATTGTTCCGTTCACACTGGGTAAGTGACCACATCTTTTTGATGTGCATTCGCACCCATAAGCACCCTAGCGGTTGCTTTCAGCCATTCTTTTCATGGAATAACTAAAATGGGTTAGTTGCTCACAGCATTTGTGTGATTCTTTTTGTTGATGGATGCAGGTACCTTTTTGACATTGGGAAAGAAGAGAGGTGATCTCAAAGCTCTATGGACAAGAGGAGCCCCTGAGAGGCCCTGCCCGCACATCCAATTTCAACCCTCTCAATCCTAATGACGCTATCAACACACCTTACTGTAGTTTTTATTAATTTTAGGCTGTTCAAAATACGAGAGAGCTCAGAAACATTACCTGTACGAGTAGGAGAGGATAGAATATATGTACCCAGGTATGAAAGATTGCCTATTGTGAATTGAAGCGAATTTAGAATGAGTTCGACTAATTGTACAAGCACTCTAGTTGCTCAATTTGGCACGATAATGGGCCCCATTTGTACCTAAGCTTAAACATTATATGACAAGAACTTTCTTGATGTAATATGAGATTGCAATAGCTTTTAATGTCA
This sequence comes from Mallotus repandus, assembly GCA_949671775.1. Classification (NCBI taxonomy): domain Eukaryota; kingdom Viridiplantae; phylum Streptophyta; class Magnoliopsida; order Malpighiales; family Euphorbiaceae; genus Mallotus; species Mallotus repandus. The sequence continues at coordinate 11,878 of CATIWM010013377.1, read as the reverse complement.
CCTGTTGTTTGGCGTTCATGCTATATAAATCCTAGAAACTTCCCATCCCATGGTAATGGGGATGATCAGAAAACTATTTATCCCTTGAATGCCCTGCAAAATTCTTAACAGCTGTGTCTGTTGTAGTCTCTGCCGTAACAAGCTCAAAATTATTAGCAAAGATGCCATTGAAACCTGTTGTAAAAGACACCAAACCATTCAAAGCATACAAATATCCGAACACAATATTTGTTTGGCCTCAAACAACATAAAGTGGAAAAAAATGTCCCTGCATAGCAGTCACTCGTTCTCATCGAATCCCATATCGTCATCCTGCCTAGATAAACTGCATGCATGACAGTTTAAAAGGAAGCCTCATAAATTAATGAGTCATTGATAATGGTTGATGTATACAACCGCACATGTTGCTGAAGTTGTTAAATGCATCTTTTGTGAGAGAAAATTTAATACAAAACAAATCTTTCATGAAAAAAGTCAACAATGTTTACTCAATTTCTCTTTTACTTGAAAGGTGATGTGGGAACAATAAATCATCAATTGATGCAACCCCATGGACTTGAGGCAATTTACTGGATCTGGCTAACAATCAAATTTTTCCTTCTTATTACTTTGCTTTAAGTACAGAAGGTTGCCCCACAATCAAAATCGCCTTCTAAATAGGTACATTCAATTCTCTTCTTTTCTTTTTATGGAAAAAAGAATTTGAAAAAAAAATGTAAAAGAACTTACACTTGGATCCACATCTTTTGTTGGTGCCATCCATAAAAGGATGAATCAGCATCTGGTCAAAATTGTTCCAGCCATGGGCCGTTCTAGAAAATTTCCTAACAGCAAATTCAATTCTGCTCCGAATCTGGTCCTCTCCATCCAAACAAAGCAACTCGTGAGTTACTGAAGGACATGATTATGATGGCTCAGTGGGTTGAGATTCTAAAGCATAAGCTGGCTCTATTTGATAAAATTGCACGCACGTAAGACAAAACTGCATCTCAGGATATGATGTTTAGGAAGAAAAACAAAACTTGGAAACTAATCTCCCAACAAAAATGGGGGGGAATATTATGAAGCTACATAAGAAAGATAAATATCTTATGTTTTACTCATCATACAGCATTCAATGTTCCGCTAATCATTTAGAGCTGCTCTGCAGCACTTGAAAATCCATTTCCAGAGAGTCTTCAGATCTAAGGTACACACAGCATGATACCAATGCAAAGTCAACTGAATTATGACATCAAAATAATTATTCAACACTAAGACACCAAATTCTGTCACTGAATGAATGCTGCCAATATCCCGATCATAAACAGATTAATTTAATCATGACATCAGTTATTGCACAATGCTACTACAAAAAATTTCTGTCACTGATAATCAAATCTGCCAGGATCACCATCATGTACACAGCCTACAAATGAAGAGATTCTTCCCCTCAAAAAGGAAATGATAAGATTCTTATGGAATATGACAAGTACTACATGGTTCAGACCTTCAGAATTTATAGAACACAAGTCAGTAACTGATGTTATTGACAACAAATTAAAGCTTTCAATCCCAAGCAAAAAAGAGGGAGGCAACTGTATTACAAAAAGAAAAAAGAAAAATTCAAGCACAAAAAGGAATGGTCACAGCATTGGCAGTGTCAAAACCATAAAGGAAAAGAACACATACTTTCATATCCTCCCAAGGTACCATTGCCATTGATTGCAAAATGAACAGGCCTTCTCTCTTGACCCAAAGATAAAAGCTCCTGCATTCTTTCAGGCCAATCTGAATTCAGTCTCCGAGCAAAATCTTCCACCTCCCTGAGTCAGAGGATCAAAAGCAAAATTTCCAGTTGAGTTATTCTGAAGATGTTTATGAAGGAGCTAAAAAACAAAATCTGCATTCCATCAGCCATTCAAATCCTCATAAATGCATGTAACTTGTGTGACAGTTTTTCTTCTATTGAATAAAAAATAACGACTTGCCATGTTGCCATGTTGCCCAACATGTGGTTTACACCTAAGAAGAATATTCAGGCAAATATACACAAGTAATTCCTGCTTCCAGTTAACAACTCAAAAGTTTATGCTCACCTATCAATTTTTTCTTTTAGTGCTGGATCAATCCCATCATCATCAAACTCAAGTTTAGATGTGAAAATGTCATCCTCCACATGTTGTGACTTAGATGTCTCACTGGTACTAGACCGTAAATCATTATCAATGTGACTATGGCATAACATAGTGAGACCATTTGATTCCTGAAATATGTGAAAACAAAAAATTGAAACACGAACTAAGATGTCAAAACAGAAATAAGGGATGGCAACATATTTGGTAAAACCTTTTTATTTGTCTCAATGGCTTCATTTGAAGACACACTCTTTAGCTGCTCTTTTCTTCTTTGGTGCTTCTTTTTGTTCTTTGAAGTTTTTATCCCTTTGGAATCTGTGAAACATAAACAACCATAGTTCTTGAAGATTCCAGAAGTTCTTGGTCGACATTCTTCATATATTTTATTGAGTCAATGTATTAAATCACACTGCACTGGTGCAACATAATTCCTATAGAAAGACATGGCATAAAAATGATTTGTTAACTACGATTTCCATCCTTATTTTAGTTTTAGTTCCCACTCCATGGAATTGCCAGACTTGACACTAAGGCAACACAATGTACTTAGGAAGGAAGCCCCACTTGCAACTACTAGATCAAGCATCCACTTGTAGTTTACTGATAAAAATTTCACCAGTGTAACTGTTTTCAAAAAGAAAATAACAAAGGAAAGGGAATGAAAGCATACCTTCATTTCCTCCATTAATAAATGACAAGAGGTCATCGACTGAACGGTCATCTATACGCTCTTCTTGAGCCTCAACATTCTAAAACATAAGGAATTTCTAGTTACAAACAATATCAAAAGGTTACACTTGGCATCACAGCGCACTGACCCCAAACAACACTAATGGTTAACAGATGTTCACATCAAACAGCAGAATTCTTTATCAGAAATACAACTGGAAACTAAGGGATGAAAAATTTAATAGCAAAACCATGTTTCACCTTTAGTTTTTGCCTCTCTTGTAGTTCTTTCCTCTTCTTTGCATAGAGTCGATTCAAAAGTCGGATCCGTGGATCATCAGTTGTGTTTCTCAAAGGCTCTAACTTCTCTTCCTACATTAGTGGAATGCAATATTAAAATAAAAAAATCAGATAAAAATTGCATCTAAGCACAGTTCCCGCAAGCATCAGACACCTCTGTAAGATCATCAGGTAAATGAAATATCTCACGTATCTCCTCAGGGGTTTTCCCTTCGATAATTCTTGCAAGTGCACGACTCGTTAGATCAACCAAAGGCTTCAGCTGGAGGTTGTCAGCAGCAGATGTCAATTCACAGAGTCTCTTTGTGTCCATTCGAATCAACTTTTCATCAAAAGACTTCCGCTCCTACATAACAAATAGCCCATTATAAAACATTGCTCTGAGACAAAGTCGGGCACAGCATCCAAGTCATTGAGGATGCCAAGCAACTAGTTGAAATTCTCCAGTTGACGAGAAGTTAATGCATCAACTTGCACATGCAACATAAGCACAAAAGGCCAAGAAACTGCAAATGACAACTCAGAAATGCAAAGAAACCTTGTTAGAGCGACCTGGTACTTGATGAAACCTGCAATAATCAAGGATTAGGCTCAACATGGCAGGATTGACTCGCTGTGGAAGAGATACAGCATTGTTCTTGGACGATCCCAAGCCATTTTGTATTATGTCATGACATATCATGGGGCAAAACATGGCAACCTCTTGTTCCACTTGCTGAATTGAACCATCGGCAGTCTGGAGCCAAATATAGGATTTCATCATCTGAAAATGCATGTGAGAGCCAATATAGTTTTGGGATTATTCCAAATGTTAAAATATGAAAAGACCAATGCTACAAGCAAACATCATCAAATTAAAGAAAGGCTACACCCCACAAAATCATGAAAGTGGCATTCGGCAAAATCACCAGGTGCAATATGGTTAAAGCTTCTTTTTGGTATGAGTAACTTTATATCTAACGTAACACATGTTTAGAAAACACAGAAAAAGGGTTTAGATATTTGCAAGTGTCAAAGGTTTACAAAGAGCGCAAAAACATAATATGACTTTAGGGGGGATTAATGTGACTAATGAAATATAAGATGCTGTCACTTCCTTTCATTCTCATTTCAATTCGGTTTTCCAAACTCTCAAATTTTTTTGAACTTTAAAATCCAAACCAACCAGTTCATTTTGGTATTTAGTTAACCAAATGCTCAAAAAATATATATAAAAAGGTAAAAATGTATGTTTGGAGGTTCAAACTTGGGAACTCAAGAACCAAACTGGATGCATCTTGCACCAAGCCACATGTGTTTTAGTAATATATTTGAATATTATATGTATATTAGTAAATTTAGGTTAGTTTGGTTTATTCAGTTTAAATTGAAACTTTTCAGTTCTTTGAAAAAAAAAGAAACTGAACCGAATCCAATTTATGTGAAAATCATGACAAGCTTGCGCAATATAGGCATCACTATTTCAGTAAAAGAAGGTGATGGAAAGGGTTGGCGAGCAGGTTTATAAATCGCAGTACCCAAATGAACAATCAAAATCAAACTGTTTGTTCCATGGCCATAAAAGAAGATAAAGATCAAAAAAATTTCTCAACCATAAAGAATATTAAAGGAGCCATAAAGAATTAACACATCATTATAACAACAAATGAAGCATACCTCAGGTTTAATTACTGCCATATTGATCTCTGACATTTAACGGTAATTCTGAAACAAATGAATCTATAATCTGCACAAGTTTGATGATGAAATGCTTGAGTTGGAAAACAAAATGGCAGGCCAATTTGGAGGCCCCAAATCTACATTAATCCCAAGAGAAAGGCTACCAATGCCATGATTCCACAGTATTTAGCTTCAGAGTCATGTATGAGAGATTGCTAGGAGAGTTTACAACATAATCAATTACAGATCTTCCAACTGAAGAAACAATGAATGAAAAATTATCATCAGTTTTGGTCCCAAGGTTCCACAAATCCCAAAACTATAAAAATGAGCGGAAAACGGTGAAAACTAAACAGCTAATATCTCTATAAATATCACAAAAAATAAACATGCCAAACTTCAAAACAAGATGAGTCTGTGCATGCATACATGTGCGCACATCATCTAAACAGAGAAATGCTTCACTATAGTCAAAGTATGCGCGTACCTCCGATAAGAAAACACAGTCAATTATAATATTATTGTGTAGCTGAACCATCCCAACCAGCAATAGTCGTTCATCCCTCGCATCCAATTTTTTAAATTAAATTTTCAGTTCACCTAAATATCCACATCTCAACCGCGCAAAACATTTTTTATATCATAACCCTAACACTCAAACATTACAGAATTAGAAAGTCTCTCAACCTTAGTGCAGTAGGTTTTTTCAATCATATAAAGCTCAGCAACGCTAAAATAATTATAAAATTGAACAAAAATCAAATTAAAAAAATACAAGAACGAACCTACCTCAAGCAGAACATGAAGTAACACAAAAAAAAAAATCTTTAAAAAATACATCAATTTAAGATATCAACGAAGATGAACAGCTTAGCATTCAATTCAAGTTAAAAAAAAAAAACAACAACTACAATTTCTACAACAAAATCGATGCAATAAACAGACAAGCAATAAAAGAAAAGGAGAGTGAAAAGTGAATGTATTCGTAAATGTACCTGTAATGCGTAGAAGCAGAGACGAAAACTGAACGTGCGAATTGAATACAGACGCGCAAGGAGGTTCAGCTGTTTTATTAGCCGGCCAAACCAGAAGAAATGAAAGAAATGGATAAACGAGAGAGAATAAGACGAAGACAATACTGTGAATTTTTTTTTTTTTTTAAGTTCTCAGGTACAGAGAGTGAGGAAAAAAAATATATTTGAATATTTGTAAAAATAATTCATTTTTAAGTTATACTATATAATAAGATAATATTATGTGACTGCGAAATTTTGCACCACCCGCTAGCCTTGTAGGTGAGCGCCGAGTCGCTGTCAATAGATAGAGTTTGTCCGATGAAACGTCGTCGCACACAGTCACACGTGACGACTCCCCATTTTCTCGGGGGCTTGTTTAAATATGGGTCAGGTAGGACACCCAAATTCTTTTTTTTTTTTTCACATTATTAGTTTATTTTAAAAAAAATAGTGAAAATGTTTTTTAATTTGTACTGAGATTTTTTTTAACCTGGGAGTGAGGTAAAGATCAATCTTCCATGTATTTTTTTTGTCAATAAGTGTTTTATTAAAAACAAAAGCAGAGTACATGAGCTCAATAGGCTAAACTCAAGAAACAAAAAAAATAGCCTACAAATTAAAGAAACCTGGCAATACAAGTAAAAACACAAGAAAATAATGGGTGCCGACAACTTGCTTTCAACTTCATTCTCTTCTTTTTCATCTTCTTCTGCCTTATTTGTTATTTGAGCATTTGAAATTTTCAAGCCGATCGAATGAAACACTATTGCTGCCTACAAATCCAAAAAAGATAGCCGAAACACCACATAATATTCTTAGATAAAGAGAGAGGAGGAACAATTCCTCAAATAGCTAAAGAGCTATTTAAGCACTTTCTAAAACCGAGAAAGGAGATAAAATGAGTCTCTTATACTCTGACCACCATCTTCAAAGAATAAGTCAGTTGCATATCAAATATGGTAAAGCAAAAGACAAAATGAATCCATAGATTCATTTGTGAAAAAAAGGGACAAACTCGTACAAAAGGAGATAAAACACAACATAAACCTACATAACTACTGATAATATGAACAAAAACATATATATATAGAGGTATTTGGGTGATTTTTGGCTAAAATTTGACCAAAAATCACCCAAAAAGAACAGATCAAATCAAAGTTGCAGGGAGAGAAGTTCGAGAGCTCTCGGGAAGAAGAAAGAAATTTTTTTTTGACAAAGTTAAAAGTAAGTTGTATGTTTTACGCACGTAAAATTTGGTAATCTTTCATGTATTGTGCCCTTAAAAAAAATTCTATGTATTGTGAAAAAAAAAATTTGTAAGAAAGTTTTTTTGACAAAGTTTAAAGTAAGTTGTATGTTTTACGCACGTAAAATTCGGTAATCTTCCATGTATTGTGTCCTTAAAAAAATTTCTATGTATAGTGAAAAAATTTTGAAAATAAATTTTATCATGCTTGCCAAGATTTAACCTGATGGCCAAGCAGGTTGGACACCTCTGGGAGGTCTCCGTTTTAAGACTATCCCTTTTTGTGAAAAAAAAAAAAAAACCCCTTTATCATGAAATTTTTCTGTTGTTCAGGATCAAATTGGTCATGAACAAAGTGCTGCTTTTCGCAAATTCCAGCATACCCCTGGTTGGGACGGGCAGACCCACTATTTTTACCTGAATATTGTTAAGTTATTAGAGGCGGCAACTGGAATCTATTATTTCTTTGATATAAGCTTTAATCAACACTAAATATTTTTTTATTATTCTACTTAGATAAATTTTTTTATCTAATTGCTTAAAATAGATGGTGCAAAAAATTTATATTAAAATAAAATCTTTGTAATAAATTAGTTAAATTTAGTAATTTAGAAAGCATAAAAAAGTGTGAGTTTACAATTTTAAGAAGTGAATATGATTTTTAGAAAAAAATTAATATTTAAAATTTATTAAACTTTAGCTAATTTAATTTTAATTAAATAAAATTATAAAAATAAATATATGTTAAAATTTGAATTCAAAATGTGATTTAAGAGAAAAAAATTACCAAAGTTTAATTTTCTTCTTCTTCTTGTTACATTTTGTTATCCTTATTCCTCGCTAAGTACAGCCCAACATCTTATGTTAAAAATGGAAGCCAACAAGAGGTTGGTTTAAGTTTAATTTTCTTTTTTTTAACAAACAAAAATTGATGCCGTTTTTGTTTTTTGCCAAGCCTTTTCACCGGCTTAAATATTTTGATGGTGATTTAACTTTACATTAGTTTTATTTTGAATATTAAATTTCAACTCTTTTTTATAATTAAATTTTAATTTAAGTATAATTAAGTTATTTGATGATATTTTTATTAATATCAGAGTGAAATTTAAAATTTTAATAAAATATTTGTCACATTAGTATACATATCAGATACCAACACAATATTAAAACTAATTAAAATTTAATATCCAAAATAAAATAAATATAAAATTAAGTGATTATCAATATATTTAATCCTAAAAATAGTTAATGATTTTTCGGTCTTCTAAGTATAATCAGCATCAGCATCGGCATTATAAGCTAAAGTGTCATCTCTTATTATTCATTACTGACCTATATTCTTGTAATGACCTTATACTTATACAATTCGATAAATAAATTTTTTATTTTTATTTTTTGAACTCGATCAACATGTACTCTCTCAATAAATAAATAAATAAATATTTACATCTCTTTATAAAATTAATTTTTTGTTTTAATAAATTATATAGTTTATATTTACATTAATTAAACATATATCTCACATTAATTAAAGGTGATAGTAAAACAACTATATTTTAAATTTTATTGATAGAAAATAGATAATCATTATTGACATTTGATTTGGGATTATCTTTGTAAGTAAATTATTTAGGGCAAAGGTGCATTTACCCCTTAATGTTTTGGCCGAGGAGCACATAAGCTCTTTTTATTTTTTTGGACCATTGAAACGTAAATATTATGTTTTTATGTGTTTTTTGCCCCTCTAGTAACGATGGAAAATTTGGATGAGTAACTCCATTTGTTTAATTTGACGTGGATGGTCAATTGGTCAAAATTAGTAGTCGTTATCTGCTATAACTCAACTACTTCTTCTCCTTCTCTCTCTCTCGTTTAAATCCTGTGATTTCCAAGTTGTTGTTGCTTTACTTGATGTACACGTAGAAGTTGTTAGGTCTGTGCGTTTAAAACAACATAATACATTGCTAAATCTACATGGGCAACAATACAGACTTTCAAAAAGAAACTAGAGATGCATAAAAAAATAGAAAACCAGTTCATGATCAAAGGGACAACCATTTCAATCAAAATTTAATCAAGCCCACAAGTGCAGATTCCGGTAACTGTTCAAGCAGAATCATCACCATCTAAACAAAAAAAAAAACAAGTAAATATGCAATTTGAAAACTTTATGTTTAGATGAAACCTCACATACACCATGAAACACCACAACTCTGAAGCACTCTAAAAAAAACCCAGATCAACTGAGAAATCACCAACTCTGGAGAACAACTGAGAAATCATCAACTCGATTTGAGCCAATAAAGCCGATTGTCAAATTGCGAATCAAATGGCTCTTTGAGCTCCAGTTCCTGAGAAATTTCATCGATGGCAACGATGATGTTGTTGATGAGCCTCATTATAATGAAGACATCTCTAATGGCTCGCCACATTTTATTCTTCTTAACCTTGCTTGCTGCATTTTAATAAAGACATCTTTAAAGGTCAGTATCAAGAACTGTATTGGACTTGTCAATATGCCATACCTTCTTCTCTTTCCAACAAGCAAAAAATGACTTATATGCAAGGGCATCCCCAACAGTATTTCGATTTAAAGCTGCTCCACAAGGTTGGTTGCTCTTCTTTACTGTTCATAATTGCTTACAGCTTTGTAAAACTTTAGTTTTCGGCAGTTCATAAAATAAATGGCAATAGGGAAAATAGTCTCACAGTAAGAGATTCAGGTTGATTGGGACTAATAAAAATAAACCAACAAGTCCTAGTTGCAAAATGTGTTAGCTGTTGTCAGTTTTTTCAATAATACTTGAAAATGCCTTAGAGGGGGGGTGAATAAGGCAATTAAAGGATTTTAGAAAATTAAAACCAAAGTTGAGGAAATAACAAAAATAGAGGAAAATTAAAAAGGAAGAGAAATGAACACAATGTTCTAATGAGTTCGAATTCAACGACAATCCTATGTCTTCACCTAACTTATTCCCAAGTTAGAATTTTCAGTCACCCACAATCTTATTCGCAAGATTGAGATTGCACAAGAGTTTAAGGCTCACTCTTACAACCTTACAATCAAGAGTTTTCTAGGCTCACTCTAAAACCAATCCCAAGTGTTTTAATGGCTAAACACTTAAACCAATTCCTTTAGAATAGAATCTTACCTCCCATTTTCTCAAACCCAAAAAATAGAAGAACAAGAATATCTATTCTAACACTCACCAACTCTCACAAGAATTATACAAAAAATAGAAATTGTTTAAAAGAGAATTTGAGAGCTCAATTGAATATTTAAGAGAGAATTTGAATAATCAAGTGTCTTAAAAACTTCAATTGAATTCTAAGAGGTGTTTATATAGATAAGCAACTCAGATTATAGCTGTTAGAGTAATCAAACATGTATCTAATGTCTTAAAAAATCAAATTGATATAATTTAACTTTGGTGCTGTCAAACTGCTGCTCACGGTTGTGACTGTAGGCTCACGATCAGGACTTACAAAAATATAGCCATCAAATTCAAATATATACGTTGAGCTTGTACAGAGTCCTGGTCACGAGTAACTCACGGTCGTGATGACAAACCGTGAGCTACTCAGATTCTGAAAAGAGCTAAGACGCCTGTTTGTCACGAACCAGAGGAGATCGTGACTGTGGATCGTGACTTAATCACGAGCACCTCACGATCATGATCCCAGACCATGAGGGGCTTAGAATTTTTTTCACCAAATGAGCCCTGTTGATCCTTGGCTCATGATGGTCTGTCACAACCAGGATAGTAACTCGTGACTGTAGCAAATTCACTTATTTTTGCATATATTTGAAGTTCACACTTCCATCAAAAGATTTGTGTTTTTAGGAAATTGAGTAGAGCTTGATTTGACCTAATACACTTAGTAAACAATAATTGTAACGCCCGTACTCTTGATTATACATTAAGTGTTATGTATAGTTAGGCTAGAGTACCGGAGCTCGTACTTGATCAAGAAGTGAGAATTTTTGAATTTTGATGACACTCAAAATGAGTGAAATATTGAGAATAAGAGGAATATGAAGTTGAATTGGAGAAAAGGACAAGAACTTAAATGTTAGTAAGAGATGAGGACTCAATTGAAACAATAATTGTCCATAAGTGAATAATTAGAAGTCAAAGGGTTAATAAGTAATACTAGCATTTCATTAAGGGCTAAAGGAAATATTTTTCACTTAAATCTATCCTAAAATACCTAGAATCTTCCACAGTGTGTGGCCATAAATGCTAAGGAATTAAAAAAAAGGGAAAGCAAAAGAAAGAAATGAGAAGAAGAGAAAAAAAAACAAGGAAGAGATGCTCATTCTTCAAAGAGAGTTGATTTTTGAAAGATGAATTTGGAGGTTTAAAACCATGTTAGGCCATTAATCATCACCCTTGAAGGTTCTAGAAATTCATTTGGTAAGTATTTTAAGGTTTTTGGTTGATTTAAGTTAAGGTTTATAAGATACAGTTTTCGGGTTCATTTTTCCTGGATTTTTAGTCTTTGTAATTTAATGACATATTGAGTTATAGAGCTTAAAATTAAGTTTGGTTTGATTCTATGGAAACTTAAAAGAGTCATCCATAACTTTGTAGTTTTAAGTTAGAGCTGATTTGGTCTTTATGATGATCTAATGAAGTTTAATTTTTTAGTGCTCAATTTGTCAAAGTAAACTGACTTGGTTGTGTTTAGCTACCCATATCTCCCTCTATAGTTGTCCAAATGAAGTGAAATTTTCATAGAATTTTCTAGACATATAAATATAATACTGATTAAAATTTCATATCAAAATTTCTTTTCTATAAGTCCCAGAAATTTTTCAAAGTTACCCTTGAATGCAGCCATTTTGATTATGTGAATCAGGTTTATAG